>PVKC010013993.1:0-22520 GCA_004027635.1 Crocidura indochinensis
TCTTTCTTTCTTTCTTTCTTTCTTTCTTTCTTTCTTTCTTTCTTTCTTTCTTTCTTTCTTTCTTTCTTTCTTTCTTTCTTTCTTTCTTTCTTTTGCATATATGTGACCACGGCATCATATGGTGTTCTGAGAAATGCTGGAATGGCCTTGTGTTCCCTGGTAGTGCAGGAACTTAAGTGCATCTTTAGGCCCTAGTTTTGAACAAAAGACCCAGTTGACTGAGTATCCCTGGGACTGTCTCCAGGTTATTCTAGGTATGTCTTGAGAGGAATACTGAGCCAGAAAAAAAAAGAAAAGGTAAAACAACCATTAATGGTCAGGGGATATGGCTCAGTGGTTGAACACTTGTCTTGCATGTGCTGTGATCTGGGCTTCATCTCTAATACAGCTTAAAAAAAAACCAACAAAACTAATTAGTTTTTATTGGGATAAACATTTTATAGGAAATGATATCAGACATAAATTATAATTATCTTAGAAATGCTTAATATTCCTAATGAAAGACTAAACAGCCCCAAGTGTACATAGAATGAGGTTGGAGTAATTTTTTCAAGCACTAGGAGTTTTGCTTTGGAATAGGGGTAAAATCAATTAGTAACTGATATAAAGATCATTTATACATCTGACTGTGGACAGAGAATATTGGGCATTGTACTTTTGTTAGCAAAATTAATATGAACTATAGGCATGCATATGCTGGGTTCATTTTTTTCTTAATGTCCATATTAGTTTCATAGGCTGGCAGTAATGTTACTGGTTGGTTTACATGAACATAAAGGGCAACCAATTTGTAACAGCTCAGCTGTGAGAAGGGTTCAGAGCTTGAATTATTTGGAGGATTTGTAGTCAAGACAGAAAAAAGAGAGTAAAGTTATAATTGAAGATCTCTAGTAGGGAATCTTGTTTGGGATGGGACATTACACTTTAATGATGAGGGTAGCATTTACCGGCAGAACTAAAGAAAATCAGAAATGAACACATATTTATAAAGTACTTACTATATCCCATTGAAAGTATACTTCTTGTTTGTAGGGCATTTATAAGGCAAATCCCCCAAAACTAAGACTTTTTTTTCTTAACCATTGTGTTTGTGTTTTATCCTTTCCCTTTCTTTTGTTGTTGTGGTAGTATCTATAAAAGTGCCCACAAAAGAGTTACACACTTGGTGGTGGTATTTACACGCAATTTTTTTGTTGCAATGCTCATACTCACTTTATTGTGAAACAGGGGTCACACTTGTGGCATTCACATAGTGGACATCACACTAGCAGTGCTAGAATCATGGCAACTTGGTGATGTGGAGATATGCCAGGAATTGCACTCATGACATCATAGATGCAAAGCAAGCATTTGACCCACATCCTTCCACCCCTTTAGAAAGGGAAAATCAGAGGGAAACCTGGACTCCAGAAACCTTACTTGACTGAGCCAGACCAATCTTTTCTTGAATCCCACCTGTGCTGAAGACACTCATGGATTTAATGAATTACTGTCCATATCTTGCTAAGTTCTAGTTCTTAAAGGATATTTCTTCCCTGGCTGTTTGCCTGGAACCCAGACAAAGGTGGGATGCAGGGGCCTATTGTGAGAGGTGTGCTTGGGATTCATTAAATCCTAAGCACAAATAGTACACATCATGGAGTCATCCTGCCTTTCATTTTCTGACAATGTACAGGAAAGAAGATGTGAAACTTTTCCAATTTAAGAAGTGAAGAGGAAATAAATCACAAATGTACCCCTAAAATCAAAGTTAGATACCAGTCACTCTATAAAATATTCCTATCAAATTTACTGCACCAGGAATACTAGGCATTCTGGCTCAAATAGAGTGAAAGTGAGCAGGATGCTAAGAAAATATAATTAAAGATTAGAAGAAATGGGCGTGAAAGCTCTGAGACCTGGGAGATATCATTTTTTGCATTACTGCAGGGAGGAATCAGGAGAGCTTGTTACTTAAGTTCTTGTGAAAGGAGATCTTAAATGCAGGTATGTCTCAATCAAAATGCTTGAAAACACTTTCTTCAGTCCATGCAGCAAATATTTAATGAGATTTTTCTCTTTCCTTGATACAGTAATAAGAGCGAGGCATGCAGAGGCAGCAAACCAGGGGTTACAGTCTTCTAAAGGGATCTACTTTGAGGTGGTTGTATTAAGCCCTGTACACTTCCTTGCCAATTCATTTCACAGCTTAAAGAAAAAAAGCATAAATGCAAGCTTTCCTTTTAATAAAGGACAACCAAACTGTGCAGCAAAATTTTATTCAGGGATAGGTGAAGGTTGATTTATATATATGTATATATAAATATATATATTTGAGATTTTTACTATGTGTATATATAATAAGTATTATATATTAAAATGGCAGAGCACCAAGTTCATTTAAAATGACAGAGCCAACACCATCTTTGGAAAAACTACTGATCTATGGTCAATAGTCTTTTCTGTGAAAGCATCCCTTCACTCCTTTTGCCTTTATTGAGATGGTATAAACAAAATACAAACAAGGCATACCTTCACTGCAAGATGGGAAAGAAGTTTGCAGAAAAAAGTTTAACACTCTCTTTGTAGATGCCAACTACTTTTTTTGGAAAGCAGAAACAAACGTTAAATCAACAAACACACATCCGTATGCACAAAATCTTGTGTGCTGCAAAATTTATTATTGTTCAGAGAGATGTTTCTACATGATATATGGTAGCCTGTCTTTTGCCCTATACATTTTATGCAAATAAACTGATTCAGAAAGAGATCTGCTTTGTTAAGGAAGTGTCTGCTCATGTCTTCTTATTGTTTGATGGGCTTGTTTAGTTTTTAGTTAAGTATTATATGTAACTTATATTTGAATTTAATCCTTTGTCAGATGAGTGGTGTGAAAAATTCCATTCTAATTTTTGGGATGTCTTTGTATTCTAGTTATTGTTTCTTTAGTGGTACAGAGGTTCTTAATTTGAAGGAGTCCCATTTGTTTACCTTTGCTTCTGTTTGCTTGGCAAATGGCATTGACTTGGTCGCAGTGCTATTTACAGCCAAAATCTGGAAACAATGCAAGTGTTCAAGAATAGATGACTAAGTAAAGAAACTATAATATACTAGTATGTATACACATACATATATAAGGTAATAATTTGTTATAGAAAAAGATGAAAATGTCACTATGTAGATGAACCTAGATTGAAGTCAGTCAGAAGGAAAGGAAGATATACAGAATGGTCTTTCTCAAATATGGTATGTAAAGAGACATAGTAAAGCAATAACAAATATCTAAAAGTAATAGAATCTGAGAATTGATCTACATAACTGACTTTATTGAGGAATGTGGTAGATGATAGGGAACTCCAAGACAATCAATGGTGGAAGTAAAGTGACACTGGTGAATGTTATAGTGTTGGAGCATTGTATACATAAAATTCTATTAACAGTTTTGCAAATCATAGTGCTTCAAATAAAATTTTTTAAAAAGACTTTATTAAAGTCAAATATAGAAATAAAAAGTAAAGCATCGAAAAGTTTTAAGAAGATAAAGAGCATAATGATCATGAGAAACAAAGAACATATACAAAGCTTCAAGAAAGTGTCACTTAAATAAAAGCACAATGAAGAAATGCCAAGACATTAGTAGACAAAAATCAGGTAGCAGAGTTCAAGAAGGAAATGAAGAAATAAAATGTATTACAAAATTTAGGGAATTATCATAAAAAGCAACAAAAATCTAAACATTTTCATAGCAAATATATTTTTAAATAAAAATATAAAATATGCTATTGTATTGCAAATATAATAATATGCCTAAGAGAAGGATTGATAGAACAAAATATGAATTCATAATTAAAAATATTAAAATACAGTATAATAGCTGTAGCTATACAAGATGAAATGAAAGTCCTGTGTGCATATATATGGCACTTGATAAAGAGTCCTAAAAAAATAAAAGATGAAATGCATTTGGAGAATATAATTACAGAAACATTTCAGAAATAAGATATTTAAATATACATACAAAGCAAAACCAACAGAACCAAAGAAAACCAAAACTGAAGTTATTTGGTCTTAGGGAAAATTGATACAGAAATATTATCCCCAGAGTAGACTCTTTGGATGCAAATAAAAACAACAAAACAAAATAAAGCAAAACCAAAATTATTTGACTATTGAAAGAACTTGGCCTTATTTTAGCATTTTCCACAGTAAAATGACATGACAGAAGACTGGAACCAGGCTTACAAAAACCCTATTACAATTGCAATAAATCCCCAAATTTTATGAAATTATAACTGAATAGTAAATAAATAAAATGTATTAAAAATAACAATGGAAAAAATTAATTATACTGAAAAGTTTCTTTAAGAACAAATGCTTCACTAAATACCAGAAAATAACCCAGAAAATGTGGTTACCAGATTATGGTCTGGAGCAAACCAGAGCAAAATTTCAACCAATTGGCAGAATATAGAGAAGTTATGCAGAAAGACTGATGCTCATTTGTAAGAATTAAGTTTAGAATTAAAGGGAAAAAAATCTTGTGATTATAGTTAAATGGAAAATGTAAATAAATTTTAATGAACTTTAATACCTTGAAGAGTACTAAAACTCCCCAAATCCAGAAGGTGACGAAAAAGTGAAGGTAGCAGGTAGCCAAGAGCCAAAAGTCACCATATAAAGCTAATTAAGCAGGAAATAGAAATGTATATTAAATATTATAGAGTTAATATTAGCAAAAACTATTACCATTATGATCTTCATCATTAGCATAATAAGCATCATCACCATCAACTACTTTAGAGAAAAGGTAAACCAGAGGTAGAAGAATAGAAAATTTAAAAATTTTATCATCTTGGGGCCCGGGAGATAGCATGGAGGTAAGGCGTTTGCCTTTCATGCAAAAGGTCATTGGATCGAATCCTGGTGCCCCATATGGTCCCCCGTGCCTGCCAGGAGCAATTTCTGAGCATGGAACCAGGAGTAACCCCTGAGCACTGCCGGGTGTGACCCCCCTTCAAAAAAAAAAAACAAAAAAAATGTTATCATCTTGCAGAGATGACATCAATACCTTCTAAGAACATAAAAGTTTAACTGTATTAAAGGAAGTATTAAAATGACAACTTCTTAAAGATAATAAAAACATTAAAACCTTCTAAACTTCACTTTAGATACATAAACCAAATTTAAAAAACAAATAAAACATAGACCAAAAGTAAAATAAAGGTGGAACACATCGATATTAACACTAAGTCAAAACATATCTACCAAATAAAAATGTTTCCAAAATGTAAATTGGTTTAATTCAAAGAAATAATTATAAACTGTAGAGCAAATAATAATATGCTGTGTATGCGACTAAGACAAAGCAACTGGAATGTTTAAAAAGATGGGCAAAGGTCTAATCAATGAAGAAAAATAAGCGCATAAAACAAAAATTAGAGATTTCAAAATACAGGAACAGTAAGTGACAGGAAGAGGAAACTTCACTGTAATTTACAATGATTCTCTAAATATTATGTGAGTACTTATTCACCCAAACTGCAGCATCAACATGTATTGAGTTGAAAGGCAGTACATATAAAACAAAGGCAGACACATGAATAATAAAAGAGTAAGAGAGACAAACACAACATCCTCACTTCAAAGCAATCAAAGAATGCTTTGAGTCTCATTACATTTCAATTTAGGATTATATAAACTTTTCAACTCTCATATTTGTACATACAAATACAAGACAATCTGTCAGTGTCTCTTTCCTGTAATAAAGCCTTCCTTGGCATTCCATTCTGATGCTGAAAATGGAATATTTAGTAGGTCTTGCCTAGTTCTCTAGCTTTCTCTCATGCTTCATGTAGTTAGAGACATTCAAGAACTGAGGGCCCTTTTTTCCATACCACTTTGCTAGATGTCTTCAACTCTCCCTAACTTCAGGTGTGCATAAAATAAACGACTTCCTGAACATGCCACTTTTGGGGGAGGGTGGATTTTCTTTGCTTCTGACCTTTACCAGCACAGGGTTCCTACTTCACTATAACTTTACTGGCATGGTATAATGAAGGTAACTAATGCTCATTTATTCTAATCTCATCCCTTATTTTCTACCTGCAATTAGATACTAATCCTCCTACATGTTCCCTATTATTAATATTGTTCATTCTCTCTGAACTTATTGGACATATTCCCTGAATTTTGATTTGGAATGTTTTGTGAGTGTTCACCACCCTTTCCCAGTGATACAATAGTCAACTTTCAAACCCATGATTTTCTAAAGTCCCACTTGGTTAAGCCAGTTCCTCTGCTCCATGGAATCCAATTAGTTCCCTTTCCTTTGTAACTGATATCTTCACCTGATTTCAAGACTATATAACTGGACAAAAAGTCATTTTCAAGTGCTATATCTATCATTGTTGCTATTGCTCCATCATACTAATACTGCCTTCAACTTTGTCATGCACCACTTACTATCCCTGTGGTCTTTCTGACCATTATCTCTTCCTTGGCATCCAACCTTTGCTTCAGAAGCAACATTAGGGCATTCCTCCTAGTTCATGATCATGGATGTCTACTTTGAGCTCTTTGGACATTTGTTATCAACACTTGTCTTGACTTTGACCATCACCCATTTTTTGTGTTACTCTTACTCATTTATGTTGATCTAATTTAATACAGTGAGTATTGGGAATGGTGCCCTGTGCTTTTAAAAAATATTCTTTTCATATTGCAAGAGATAAAAAATACTAGGTGTGCAACAAGCATGCTATTTTTATGTATTTTTAAATTGCTTTATTTAAGCACTGTGATGACAAAATTGTTCATTGTTGGGTTTCAGTCATACAATGTACACCATCCTTCACCAATGCTTCTTTCCATCACCAATGTCTCTTGCTTCCCTCCCACCCCACAACCTGCCTTGCTCTAGGGCAGGCAAATTGCTTCTCTCTCTCTCTCACTCTCTCTTTCTCCCTCTCTCCCTTTCTCTTTCTCCCTCTCTCCCTCTTTCTTTCTCTCTCTCCCTCTCGCTTTCTCTTCTACCTCTTTCTTTGTCTCTTTCCTTTTAGACACTCTGGTTTGCACTATTGTTAGTGGAGGGGTGCTTGCTTCATAGTTACTCCACTTTCAGAACTGAGTTCTTGTCCAGAATGATCAGTTCCAACTATTATTGTCCTAACAGATAGACCCTTTTCTACTTTAGTTGCACTCACCACTCTTTGTGGAGAGCTTTCTATACTGGGATAAACCTCCTGACCTTTGTCTTTATTGTCGCTGGGTTTTATTACCATATTATCTCTTGTTCTTATATTCCATAAATGAGTGAGATTATTCTATGGTTATCCCTTTCCCTCTGGTTCATTTCACTCAGCTTAATAGTCTTCAAGGCCATTCATGTATAAGAAAATTTATAAAAAAAATAATAAGCTGCTTCCATTTGTATCATTTAACAGAATGACAGCTTACCTAAGTGCTGATCCTTAAACAGCTTTCTTCACTGCCTCCTCCCTTCTAGAGTTATAGTGACCCAATTTCTGACTGTCATCTTCTAATTATTCACCTAGCCTAATTAATCATAGCAGAGCTGCTTAGTATTTTAGAAATGACTTCTCTTCCAGTATTCTCAGGGGACCCTCAAATGACACAGTGCTTCATTGTAATGTATTCTCTCATATTACAAATAGGGGAATAGAATCTGTGTTTCTCTGGCATTAGGTGAGACTAGAACCCCGCTTCTGCTTCTCCTTCAATATTCTTCACATCAGAGCAAACTATCTCTTTCCTGAATTTCTAAACCTCATCCCTGGAAGTGTGAATGCATTTTTAAAATACTGTTTCTTGCTAAAATAACTCTTACTTTGCTTCTTTTTTCTCCTTCCTAGCAAATACACTACCTCCCCCTGTCCCATCCCATGGTGATACTCTTTTTCTTTCCACTAGGTCCCCCTTTGGATCTCTTTGCTGAGTTTCCACTTAACTGGCCACCCCCTGGAGAACTATTCTGGTTTACTGCCTCCTGCCTCCTTTCAAATTGCTCTTGTTCCTCAGTTCGGGATTTCCTGCAGGGCTGGCCTTCTCCACTAATGAAGAGCCTCTAGCTGAGGGTACTGCTTGTGACCAAGTTTCTCTGGCCTACTGGGAAGTGGCTGGTGGTTGGTGGGGAGGGGTTGTGATCATGCCTTGATAATTTAGGTTTTCAGGCAGTAGGCTCTGCTACCGCACCTCCACTCATTCCTGGAACTTTCAGGACCTTGATTTTGCTTTGAATCACTTCACTCTTTTCATATATTCCATTATGTATCATTAAAATAATCATTTACCTTCTTCAGGAGACTTACAATCATACTAAGTATTTTGTCTCCAAACTTGTAACTTAGAAGGAATGGGGCCAGGGGGACCTATTTATGACCAAATTAAATGAGTGGGAGTAATTCTTTATTTTGAGGGGGCACACCGGGCAGTGCTCAGGGGTTACTCCTAGCTCTGTGCTCAGAAATTCCTCCTGGCAGACTCGGGGAACCAGGTGGGATGCTGGAGATCTAACCCCCAACCAGCTGTATGAAAGGCAAACACTCTACCCGCTATGCTATCACTCTGGACTTCAAGGGAAAATAATCGTTTAGTATGAATTTTGGAGCAGAGTTGGAATACCCTGAGCATAATGGCCCATAAATGAGTTTAGAATGTGACCATTTTAACCTAAGTACCATTTTCTTTATTTTTCTCTTTTCTACTATACAAGAGAGTATAAGTGACCCAGCATTATAGAATTTTTTCCCTTGCCTAAACAGATTAACTCAAGGCATGGATATGCTACCCAAGTTAGGATAGACCTGTTTTCTAAAAGTTCCAGAGCAAATGAACAAATAATGCCAACTCTTCTATTGAGCTGTCTGACTATGAAGCTGTAGAAGGGCCAAGACCAAATTTCCAACAACAGCCAATTGGAGGAAATGGCCTAACATCCACAGAGAAACGTAAATGGCAGTTGAGAAATGGGTTGCATTAAAACTCAATACCAGTCATTCATGAGGCCAGCTTCCACTTTGGATTTTTCAGGAATTTGGCTACATGAACCTATAAATTACCCTTTACTGTCTCAGCTAGTTTAATTTAATTGCAACCAAGAGAATCCTAGCTACTATAACTCGGATGACTGTGACTGCTTTCATCAATGGTCCCAGATGCCATTATATTTTCCCTAAGCTGCCTAGGACCAGGTGCTCTTATACAGCAGCACTGGGGAATAAAGGGTTGATTTCTGCCTGCTCTAAAACTCTGAAAGTGCTGCCCACATGGACACTATCCCATAATTTGTGGTTAAGGCATAAAATGGATGCAATGCTGCAAGAATCCGCTCTGTGAGGTTATGAATATGACTTGCTTTGTTCACACATCCATGGAGAAATCCAGGTGAATATTTAGTGAAAGAAATAATTAGTGAAATGTAGACATTCCTTTACTAACATGCTTATACACAGAACTGGAATGCCTATATTATGTTCTGCTCAGATTTTTTGAGTCATTGACACTGAATTTTTCACCAATTCTCTCCCTGACCAACTTCCACCAATCTGTCTAGCTTAATGTTGTCAGGTTGCCCTACTTTTTCAAAGAGTCTCTAAGAGGAGAGATACAAAGCCAAATTGTGACCCTTTCCTTTGGTCTCCTTGCCGTTGTAATGTATCTCTCTGGAAACTACCTTCTCTATATGGTATCATATAACTATATTATATAATTTCGTGTTTTGAAACCAATAGTGGTAGGCTCTATCTCTCCCATTGAAAAAGAATCTCATTATCTATTGAACCCTCACAGCATGCTCCTACACCTCTATCCTGCATCCTGTTCAACATGGTGTAGTAAGACCTACTATTGCACATTCCTTCTCTTTTCTAGGATATCTTATTCTCCTGGGTATATCTATCCTACCTCTCTGCCATTCTCCAACATCTTTTCTTTATTGTTTCCTTGGTACCATTCAAACCTGTATCTCCTCTTTTCTTCTTTACCTCCTCCATTGTCACTTTTTCTTATACACGAAATGTCAGCACAGATTTTCATACAAAGTGGATGCCCAATGAATATTTTAGATGTAAGTAAATCTTTCAAATTCATGCAAAGCTGTACATACTAGACTGACTGGAATAAGCATATGGAATAGGATTTTGGCTTACATGCAAAATGGGCTCAATAAAACTACAGACTTCACTGGAGTAGGGATGATTATACTAAAAGCTTATGTACAGTGATTTAACCCAAGCAGTGCCTGCAAGAGAACTATAAATAAATGTTGGTGGTTATTGATAGTTCTTAGGAACCTAGAAAACCAAGATGATACTTGGCTTACCACTTCCTATCTAGATTAGTTATCTGATATTTACAACCCAACAATGTTCTACATTTCATACCTAACAAGATGGCATCCCCCATATGCTTCCTCTTTTAAGAGTGTCTCTTCTCCCCATCTGAGACCATCACTCACCACCACTATGTCACCTTCAGAGTGAGAAGGAGAGGAGGGAAAGTTACCCCACCATAAACTCCGGTTTATTTACAGTCTGGCTTTGGCCCAGGAGAGCAGAAATAAAATTGGAGTCTCTACTTCTTTTGCTGAGCCCCTGATTAGTTCCCATGGCTTATAATGTAAGAAACTTACAAAGGAAGACATGTTCACTTCTGATTTCTTTTTTGTTTTTGCATGTAGCTCTCATTTTCTGTCTCAATTCTGTTTCATTCAATACTTGATTTATCTCTCTTTAGCTAATATCTCTGACATCACTGTCCTTGCTGTCCTTTCTTTAGCTCTTTCTTCATGTCCTATTTCTGTTTCTGTTATTTTTGTTCTTCCTGATCCTTTTCTATACACACATTTTTATTTACCCATCCCAGCCTCTCTATGATGAGGCTGCACTGGTGTGAAAGGGACCATCTATCTGCCAGAGACTGGCTCTGCTAACCCAAATCACCTCTCTCCTGCTGCTGGTGATTATCAGGAGGTTGGCACAGGGCCCAGAAGCTGCTGTCTCACCACCCCACAGCTCAGGTCCTGCTCCTCCATGCCAGCCCCCTTGGAGGATCACTTGGTGCCATGCCCAGGATGTGACAACTTGCAAAGGTCACACATACTGCAAAGAAGATGGACTCGAATTGACACTGGGCAGCTTTTCAAGTGATTGTCCAGACTTTTCAGTACTCTACCCAAGTGAAAGATAAGCAGCAAAAACCAGAAATTGTAAATCGCACTGTTTTCCTCCCTACCTGCCACACACAATATTTTATTTCTTTTTTCTAGGGAAAACACCCAATTGACTAACAGTTCTTTGATATGGCCTACTTTTATGTTTTTTTCCTTCTGTTTTTAAAGAAATAGTTTCAATCTATTTTATTCGAAATATTTGGGGGCAGTGTGGTCACACCAAGCTGTACTCAGGAGTGACCCTGGCAATGCTTGCAGAACATAGATAGTTCTTGGGATTGAACCAAAGCCCACTGCATGAGAGGCAAGTGCCTTGTGCATTTATCTGGGCCCATTTTATTTTAAATGTTATAACTAATTCTTTCACATGACCTGGTTGAAGGTTAATATACCTGCCACATTTGTTGGAGGGGTGTCACCTTACATTTATAGAATATTGTGCAGCACTGTAAATCAATTTTAAATTATGGATTGACATGCTCTCTTACTAGAGTTGATATAAATTGAGAGTTGACAGTCACTTGTGAGGCTCCCTCATTTTGATGCTGAGAGATCTGAGGTTCAAGTATTCATTTTTTTATTTTTAAACAATGATGCAAAGAAGGAGGACAAGGTAAAGTTACAGTGGAAGGAAAATCACCCAAAAACAGAGTTCTAAGAAGAAATCCCCCTGCTGACACCTTAATTTTGAATGTACAAAGAACATTAAGAAAAGTAAAGCAGAACCCATGCACAATTACTTTGTCCCTCAAGACCCCAGATTGTAGTACATTATAACATTTCTTAGCAGTACACAAAGCAGTCGAAAGGCATAAAATTTATGTAACTCCTTAAACTTGAAGGCATAGTAGTTTTTTACATTTCCGTGCACATGTATATTAGTTTAAGTTAACCTCAAAAGTTTAAGTGAGCTTGGTGGGCCTATGCAAATGATAATTGTCACTCTGACACCGTTTTTACTGTGCTCTTTTGACTCTAAACCTTAAAAAAACACCCACTCAAGTACTCATTTTTAATCTGCATCCATGCTGGGAGAGCATGATACAGTTATTGTCCTTTAAGAAGGGAAAATGATATGCCAGAAGACCATTGATCATGCC
Source organism: Crocidura indochinensis (assembly GCA_004027635.1). Classification (NCBI taxonomy): domain Eukaryota; kingdom Metazoa; phylum Chordata; class Mammalia; order Eulipotyphla; family Soricidae; genus Crocidura; species Crocidura indochinensis. Next base: position 12,268 of record PVKC010013993.1, read on the forward strand.
CAAGTTCCTTGATTATTTGGTTTTTTGAACTCCAATATGCTCTTCCAATCTTATGAAGCATATGAAAATCAGAGATATTGAAAAAAGATAAAGGAGGCCTAATCACCTTGCACAGATTGATCTTCTTTAGTCTATATGCACTGTAGTGCTGTCTCAATAAGTAGAATAATCTATGATAAAATTTAAGAACACAAAAAGAGATGATTGAGGATTATAAATGCCCAACAAATATGGTTAAGTATAAAGTTAAGACTTAATAGCCTTGGGTACATTTTAAGGACCTATAGTTAGTAGTAAAATCTGTCATTTATTGAGCATCCCCATTATCTCAAACATGAGTAAAGCTTTGTTCAATCCTTAATGTTTGCCACCGCCCTTTGAGGTTACACCCTCACTGTCATCACTTCCATTTCTGAACTGAAGTTTTGGGAAACTTGATCAATAGGACTGCTGAGGAGGGAAGCAGGGTGCTGAATTCAAGTTTTCTAATCACAATTCCCTTTTCCTCACTACTTTGCCTGGCTATTTTCTACTCTGCTCAACCTAACAGGGTTGCAAATTACAAAACCTCAGTCATAATTAAGCCCTTCCTCCAATATTCCTCCTCACAATGAACTCAGATCAGAGGGTTTTTTGCAATGAAGGGACTTCTATGAATGTCAAGGTAGATGGAACTGATTATCTGAAAGGATAGGCTTTGAACCTTTTTTGTCTACTTTCTGTAATCCCAATGGTATTTTGAACCATAGCTCATAGAAAACAATCTTATTATATAATGTTATGCCGAAGTAAACCAAAGTGAGTGCTCTGTTTTAAAAAATGAAGCATTCACCATCATGATTTCCATAGAATACCAGACACAAAACAATGATTACTTAGAGACCAGCCATTTGCTTGATGCATTATGTATATTTCACAAAAATCTGTGAACTAAACATTATCCCATTTTGCAGGTGAGAAAATATAAGTCCAAAGATATTCAAAACAAACAGAACAAATCTGCCCCCAAAAAATCTGCAGATGTATTCAGATTTTAAATATAGGATCGGGATTCAAACATCAAGACACTTTCTACTTTCTTCCAATGCTTTCCATCGTACTGCTCTCAGGCAAGCACACATTGCCACTGAGAAAGATTTTCTACTGAATAATTAAAACTTCAGGATTGTCCTGGTACTTAAAGGAAAACATTTCAATTACCTGGAACAATCACTAAGGCAGCCCAGTCTCTCAGACTGAACTCTTTCCTGGCTCTGTTTCCAATCATATATCTCAGAATCCTGGAGCTCTCATGGGCTATATATACCTCCTGCCTCCCAGCTGCACAGGGGTGTCCTAAAATAGGGGGATTTATGGGTCCTGCTAGACAGATCATAAGGCCTTTGCCCACTCAGAATGCAGGACATTAGCTATCCAAGATTCTCTATGGAAACCAAAGTCTGTTCCAGCAAGTTGGTTGGCTCTAAAAGTCTATGCCTCTGGTACTGAGGTTTTATTTTCCTTTTTGATGCTATTACAGGGGACAGCTGAAGAGGAAAACCCCTTAAGTTCATCAGATTCTAGATTTATAGAGTAGAACAGAAATAATTGCTCTGTGTTTGAAACTGTCAAAGAGGTGACAAAGCAGTGTTTTCTACAGATTTATGAAAACAAGAACATTGATTTGTTTTGCTTGGGGTCTGTCACTCTTAATGTTAGCTTGATGTTTATAGATGCTTTGAGTAGGCAAAGTTCCTTACAGGTAGGACTGGTATTGGGAAAAATTGGGATGTTTCTTGAACTTTTTACTATACTTTTAGCATCACTTTTACCCCATATTCCTTTTTAATTCCCTCCTGCTATAATATCAGTGCCCTGTGTCATCACAAACTTTCCCAGGGAGGAAATAGCATTCATTCACAAATAAAATCCAGAGTTGGGTCACAATTACTTTTGGATTTTGAAAAATGCTGAGTATAATTAGTGCTACCTAATTATATACCTTCTTAGTCTTGTATTATATTGCTAAGTACTTGTGAGATAAAACAGTTTTGTAGAGCCATACCTGGCAACATTCAGGGCATACTTCTGGCTCTGAGCTCATCTCAGGAATAAAACCTGGCAATGCTCAGAAGACCATATGTAGTGGTAGGGATGGAAATGAAGTTATATATGTGCATTGACCCCTGTACTATCTCTTTAGTTCCTATCTGAGGGTATTTTAAGGTATTTTAATAGCACTTCACATTACATCTACACTGATGGGTTCTGTCTAGCAAGGAGATTGACACTGAGTCCAAACATGGATTTTTGCTTTTATAACTGTTTATAGACCCAAAGTTATTCTAGACATTTTGAGCTTAAATATTTGTGCACCTTCTATCAGAGTTGAGGAATGGTACCCAGGGCCCAAAACATATTAGAGCAAGTTTTAAAGCAAGGGAATTAGTCTGTTGTTACCAAAAAAATAGTGGTTCTGCATCCTGAGTGGGGAGGAAGAAAAAGGAATGAAATTATCACTAACAAATCACTCAATTATAGCAACTTTGAGCAATAAGCCTGATGCTTAGAATCATCATCATGTAAGTCGATATCCTCTAATGCAGAGGAGCATTTCAGTTATGGTGCATCTTACCCCAATGTAATGAAACCTCTGGCCAGTTCCAATTTACCTTTGCACATATGCTGGGTCCCTGAGAACCAAGGAAACAACAGGTTGTCACTATTGGGACAACCTGGAGAAAGATAACACAGGTAGTAAGAATCAAGTGGATGGAAGAAAAAGGTAAACTTTAGGTGGCAGTAAAATTGAAGTGAGGAAAATAATACTGGCCTCACTTGGCCTTTGTGAGAGAGGTGGGAATTGATTTTGGCTAGGTAGGATTAGGGCATGAGGAGTACCTTGGACAATAGAAACGGAAAAAGTATGGAGAAACACCCATTTGGCTTCCAAATGTGCAAGATAAAGGCAAATTCAAGCCTCTCTATAACTTTTAAGTCAGACAGCAAAACTCAAGAGGCAGGAGCCAATAAAATCATTAAAGACCCCCAAGACCCAGATATTCACAATGCTTCATAGGGTAGTATTTTCTGCTGGGAAGCAGAATGAAATTACCAGGATCTATTTAAAGCTGCAAAGGAGAGAGATAGTGAAAATTTCCAGAGAGGGAAGAATAGTAAATGGAATTAATAGCAGGAAACTCATTAGTACACATTATTACTAATTTAAGATATATGATATTTTATTGATATTTTATTTGTTGCAGTTATTGATATTTTATGTATTGTAGTCTATTGTTGGTTTCAATAAACATAAAGCTTTTTATATTTTTTATTTTAGAAATCTAATTCCAATTCTATGTTACTGTAAGTTAGGACACTGGCAAGGAAAATTCATCTATCCTGGAGGAATTTCAGAAATTGCAGGTTGTTTCCCTTGAAATTCACATTTTGAACTGCCCTTCCACAAGGCTAGTGTCTGCATGAAGAACTGATACCCCCAACAGGGAGACTTTGGTAGGATGGAAAACCATCTGTGTGATTTGTGGGGTACCCCTGATCCCACTTCCCCTTTCCCTCCCTGACTTTGGTGGCTGCATGCAATGCACCATACTGGGCCATCTTGATATAAGGCAACATTCCTTTCTGTGAGATAGAGCATGTTGAAGTACATGCTCATGGCTTATAGTAAATGCCATATTGCTTCTCAGAATCCTAGGCTCTATGTCAGGAAACAGTTTTGAGGATGGCTGGAAGTCATTGGATAGGGTTGGTGAGGTCTGAAATGTCTAATGAGACTGTTTCCACCAACTCTTCTCCTCTAAGGCAATGCCCCCACAAGGCCGTGACACTATTTTAGGTCTTAAGCATTCCTCTCAACACTCTTCTCCTGGGAGAGTTCGCACATACCTCAGGCCCCCATTGCTTTCTCAGTGACTGATATGTTCTCAATGGCTGCACACCTGAATCTGGCACACTCCTCCACTACTAATTTCTAGAAAAGAGCCATTTATTACTTTTCATGTATGAAAATGGAGGCAGTATCAAAGCAAGTCCTGGAGCCCCAGCAGTCAGATTCCTGAAAGTGTGGTCTTGATCTGCTGTCTCCTGTGACCTATTCCACTGGTGTAAGCTTACAACTTGCAATCACTGTTTTTTTTTTAATGGAGTGTGAGTGTGTAAAGAGGAATTATGTGTCAAAAATGAATGAATGTGTATGGAATGTGAGTGTGTTAGCAGTGTGAGTATATGGAATTTGAGTGTGCAAAAAATGCATGTGTACTCACGTGGGGCCAAACCTGCCCGGTGATTGGGAGCCCAGAGACTTTTAAAGATGCCAACCATGCGGCCTGATTCTTTCTCTTTCTTCTCTGCTGACCTGGCCAACAAACACCTAAGACTGCAAATGCCCTGGGACCCACAACCAAAAAGCGCGGCCGCGGAGCGAACGCTCGTCTTATAACCCTTGAATTCCATTTCAGTACTTTGTAAGAAATACCAGCAGGTGTGCACTCGGCCTTTCCCAGCCTCTTTGCCGCTGCGCTGCTACATCGAGGAAACCCTGTGCCACTAAGACCAAAGAGTCTCCGGGGACAAGCTGCTAAGACCAAGGCACCACTAAGACCAAGGCGTATCCAGAGACCAGCTTCCTGGGGCACCCAGAGACCTTAAAATAAACAAAAGCTGCCACGCGCTCAGCCTTTCCTCAGCCTATGGGTGATTATCCTTCCACTGTAACCTTACCTTATCCTCTTTCTTTGTATCTTTGTTCTCATAATTAAAAATAAAAAAAAATTAAAATAATGCGTGTGTACTGAATGTGAATGTGCAGAGCGAGTGTGTCCAAACATGTGTAGAATGTGTGTGTAAGTAGTATGTATGAAATGTGAGTGTATCCAAAATAATAATATCCTAATAATTAATTATGAATAATAATAATTATAATAGATAATAACTATTGCTACTTTGTGTTGGGGACACACAAGATAGTGCCCGGGACCAGTCTTGGGTGTTTGGTGTTCTGTTTATGACTGAAACCCAACTATAATCATGCTTGTAGTTATGGTGCTTAAAGATTTTATATAAAAATATATGTAATACACATACATATACATAGGGATATGTATACATAAGTGATATCAATTCACAGCAACTCTATTCCTGTAATTCTGATGCCACTCAACCTTATATTTTGATTTCAGCATACTATCTTGGGTAACAATAATCTCAAATTGAGGCCAGAGAGTACAGGGTAAGGCACTTCCCTGGCTGCACATTTCACCCCTAAACAGCATATGGTCCCCTAAGCCAGTGTTTTTCAACATTTTTTGTACAAAGGCACACTTTTTTCATGAAAAAAAAATCACGAGGCACACCACCATTAGAAAATGTTAAAAAAATTTAACTCTGTGCCTATATTGACTATATATAAAGTTATTCTCTTGAATAACAAATAACTTATTTTATAATTACTTTATTATGAAATAATAAATGATGATAATGATTTTGTCTATTTGTGAGCCGAAGCCACATGTTACATATGAAACTGGAATTTTTCTCACGGCACACCAGACAATATCTCATGGCACACTAGTGTGCCACGGCATAGTGGTTGAAAAAATGCTGCCCTAAGCACCACTGAGAAATACCAAAATCACTGTTTTATGATCCTCATGATGAAGATACTAAGCAATGTGTCTTTAAAGTGTTCCCTGGATGTCAGATGTTTCCCAGCTGCTTTTGGACCTCTGATAGATGAGGCCAAACTGTGATATGAAGCTAACTTGGCCACTTTTACAAAAGTCTTTACTAGAGAATTGCCAGTAGTGAGGCCCACGAGAAAAAGAGGTTGGATTAGGTACTTTCTTTTATGTTTTTCCTCTGTGCATAAATGTAAGAAGGGGTCTTTGGAGGCACCCACTTGGCAGGAGAGGGCAAGGAGGTATGTGCTTTTTGCTTTCTATTCCTCCACTAGGGGAGCTGCACAGCTGAGACTGGATAGAGGACATTTGGGTATCACTGTCCAATAGTCAGACTCTTGAAAAAAAGATGATAGCTATTTATTTTCTTTTACTCCACCAGACTTAAATAAGATTCAATCTTATTTGATAGTTGAGACCGAGCCTCAATGAAATAAACTACGTGTAAAAACAAAACCCTCATCATAGATCGTAAAACGCTACGCAAGATGAGCTTTGTTGCTCCTTATTAATATTCAACTTTCATCCAAAGTAGAATTGATTTCTTGAAAATTGTATTCACATGTGCTTACTAATTCAGATGGGGGGCTGGAAGTTATGCTGTCATTAAGTCCTTGCATTTCTTGGGGTTTGCAACCTTGTACCCCATCAAAGGTTTCAGCCCTTCAGGCATCTAAACTGAAACAATAAGGCATTTCCTCTCATTTTCTCCAAACTCCAGTGCCAACCTTGCCTTGATCCAAAGGCTGTCTGTGTCTTAGCTGTGAAAACCTACACTAGCTCTGCAGTTCCCCCCAAAAGTATATCATTTGGCCTTTTTCCCAGAAAATAAGATGTTTCAAAAAGGTCATCAAAAAGAAAAAAAGGCCTCTTGGGAGGAGATAAGGGAAAAAATACACCTTCTTTCACAAGGTTAATTGAATGGAAGGTGAACTTTGATCACATGCCAGCCTGTGTGAAAGCTACACACCTTTAAGAACATGGAGAGGCCAATTGTGCAGCTAGGGATAGTACTTCCCTAGTACATGGAGATGGAGATGCCATACCATGTTGTGCAAGTTCAGGCTTCTTCAGGATATAGACGCTCAGGCTAAAACTGTTCAGAAGGACTTTTTGTCTAAATGAAAGGAGGCAAAAATCTGCAAAGAAGGAACCTGAGCTGGACAGGGTGTCTTGGTGCTGACTCTGTAGCTGGTGTGTGTCTGGGCTAATTAATTGGCTCTGAAGGTGTTGTTCTGAGGCTCTGAGTGGCAGGAAGCATGATCTCGCAAGAGTCATTTCACTTGCCTCTATTTTGTAGGAGATGGGGGTACAACTTGCTGTGTTCAGGTCTTATTCCTGGCTCTGTGCTCAGGGACCACTTGTGGTTGGCTTGGGGGACCATGTGGTTGCCTGGGATCAAATCAGGGTTAAGTTATGATCAAATCACAAGCAAGGCAAACACAGTACATTACACTATAGCTTGTGCCCTCCTCACCTCTGACTGTTTTCCAAGTGTAATGGCCCCTTGTCACAACAAGAGACTTTTGGATTATCAAAAGGTAGGATTCAAGTAAGAGGCATCATGGAGGCAAGGTATGTGTGATTAAGTCCTTACCTCTGGTGGGGGGAGGTGCCTGGATGAAGGTTCCTCACCAAGTGTCCACTGAGTGTCAATTATGGTTAATTTATAGAATTTAGAGCTTATTCTCTTTTGAGGCAAGGGAGAGCCAGCCTCAGACAGAAAATTATAGGAGAGACCCATAGACTCAGTTTTTTTGATAAAAATCTTAATAATAAAAATTAAAATCTACACCCACAATGTATTAAACTTCATGATCTTAACTAAAGATAAAATCAGAGTGGAAGCATGCAGCTGACCCAGGCTTAATTCCCAGCATCCTATATAGTCCCCAGACACCACCAGGACTGATCCCTGAGTTCAGAGCTAGGAGTAACCTCTGAGCATTGCTGGGTGTGGCCCTCAAACAAACAAAAATGGTGAAATCAATATTGCTGGGTTTTTTTTCCCTTTCAAGGTAGCTTTACACAATACTGCTATTGAATCTGTTCTTAGAAACAATTTTAACATTTTGCTCCTTATAGATTTTTGCATGAAATTTGATCTTTACACAAGCATTAAAGTGAAATATGATTTTCCTTTATTGCTGAGCTTTTATGTCACCTTCAGTTTTGTGGGCAAATTGGGTACCTCAGTGACCCCATCCTGGCCATGAGACAAAGTATAACAAAGGAGAACAACAGACATGCCCAAAGGCAGAGAGGGCTCCTGACTTCTAGGGGTGAGAGGGAGCTCTGGGAACAGCTGGTCTGTACTAGAACTTGAAGCTGTGCTTTCAAAGTAGAGGGAGACTGAGTAAAAAGGGAATGATTCTGAGAGCAAAGAACAACAACGTCCAGCATGAGCTGACAGAGGATTTTCTGGGAGCAATCCTTGTTTTGTCAGCTTTCTTGGAACAGTGATTCCTTCTGCTCTTTGACAAGTCCAGTGTTGGTTGAGGACATATCACCCTGGATCTAACTGCCAGTTCAAGCACTCATTGCCTTGCCTCTCCCTAACCACTGCCAAACCCAGAGCTACTGCCCTCTACTTATAACTGTCCTCTAATGATGTCAGATAGGGCTGGAAGAATTCTTCGCACCTATCTCAACCCTTAGCTGTTCTTCACAGTTCTTACCCCAGGCTCTGTAGTCAGTTTTCACATGTCCGACCTTGCCTTTGTCTTGCTAGAATCAGACCCCTTTCAGGCCTTGACTTGTAACCTGTTGCCAGCACCTCAGAATAACCTGGAGCAATAATCCTGGGAGCAAGATTCACAAGACAGTGCACCATTTTTTTCTTGTTCATGGCATTAGATTGAAAAAAGACAAATAACAAGAAAAAGAAGTACATTAAATTACTATGCATTATCAAAAAAACTTCTATGGTATTTAGCTAGATTTCAACCTTTTCCCATAGCATTGCTTAACTTAAACATAAAGTGTATGAACAGATTGATATGCAAGATATCCTGCCAGAAATTTTCCTATCAATTTCAGATTTGCTCACACATGGTGTAAACTAACCTGACACACTTAGTACATGGTTTGCAAAAGCAAACAATAAAAATCAACCTATGGTTGATTTAATTAATAGTTTTTATGGTACTTGCCTTTCATTATTTTACATGGAGTTGTTTAGTGTCTCAGATCCTGGGTTTATATAATTTATGGCACGGTCTCTTAATTTTAATTTTTATAACAACTCTGGATGTAAATGCTAGTGTCTCAATTTAGATTTGAGAAAACTGAGGCTGACAGGAGACAAACTGTCTAAAGTTATAATGTTGGTTAATATTAGACCCGAGTTTCAAGCCGAGGTCTTTCAAAATCAAGACTCTTAATGCTATCCAAGCCTTTCATAGAGCGTGAACCCTGCAGTGGAGAACATCTTGTACAAACAAATTCAGTCTTTTGCCCTTTTGCAGAAGGAACTTAGTAGTAGATTCTCTTCAGTTCGTAACAACCTTGGTATAAGCAACCACCCACCATGATCCTAAGTGCTTGTTTAATTGAAATTCCTTCGCTGAACGGCCAAACAGAAATTGGGAGGCAATTATTTTTATAACCAGAAAAAATCATCTTTAAAAGTAGAATATAATTGGTTCCCTGAATAGTTTATTGATGATCCATGATTCTTAGAATCTCTGCAAGGAAGGGATTTTAGAAGCCATCTGATGGAAACCTCTTTGCTTTTGATATTAAGATGTCAAGAAACTTAAACATAAATGGTTTGCTAGAGTATAATCATAAATTTAGGTAAACTACCTCTGTGATGATTATGTGAATATAAATAGACAAGTCCAGTGACTTCAGTTTAATACCTAATTTTCTTTTAAAAAATGTGGGCCTCCCAAACAGTATTCAGGTGCTCTAGGGATCACTCCTGATGATACTTGGACAACTGGGCCAGACAATTCAGTTCCAGGCTTGAAGATGCATTTAAACTTAGGCCCTATAGTTCTGGGGACCAACAGAAACACCCTGTTAGTACTCAGGGGCCTCAGGAGACTCAGCCTCACTGAGTCAGTGGTCCTCAGAGATCATGTGGTGTATGGTATGGTACCATGTACTGCGCCTTCAAAGTGTGCCCCCCAAATACCTGAACTATCTCCATGGCTAAATTCGACTTTATACAAAACTGATAAATTTGGAAATAACTAAATTGTATTTCATTACTTCTTTTCTCTCTCCCTTTTCATAATCCTACCTCTTAAATTTTACTTAATTATACTTAAACCTGGAACTTTCCTAGGAATATTCAAATATAGTTCTTTTGGGCTGGAGCAATAGCACAGTGGTAGAGCATTTACCTTGCACACAGATGACTCAGGATGGACCCAGGTTCATTCTCCAGCATCCCATATGGTACTGGAGTCTGCCAGGAGTGATTTCTGAGTGCAGAGCTAGGAATTACACCTGAGCACTACTGGTTGTGACCCCCAAACAAACAAAAATCAAATATAGTTATTTTTTCTTTCCAGAATCATTATTATTTTATGTCTTCACCATGACATTTGATGTTTGATTTTTTTT
>PVKC010013994.1:0-22540 GCA_004027635.1 Crocidura indochinensis
TGAAAGCCCTGTCAGCCAAAACCATGCTCTCTAACTGAATTGCTATGTCTGCACCTGAAAGTTCCATAGACTCACTCTGTTCTCTAAAGAGAAATAAAGCAGTGAAAATTTATGCATATACCAGCCATGCAACTGAAAGCTGGCCATCTCAGGAGGAGACAACATGTCAAGTTCCTGCCCTGTATTAGCCATACTTTCTCCATGGATCACCTACAATCACTGTTAAACCAATAGTTTTGCTTCACTATTCATCTAAGGTTCTCTGCAGAATACCAATCTGACAAAAACTCCAGGTATGTCAGTATTTAGGCTAATATCACCAGATCTTTATTTTTTGGATTGAGTGGGCACTCTTCACCCCACCTCTTCACTTTTTTTTTTTTTGTGGTTTTTGGGTCACACCCGGCAGTGCTCAGGGGTTACTCCTGGCTCCATGCTCAGAAATTGCTCCTGGCAGGCACGGGGACCATATGGGGCACCGGGATTCGAACCAATGATCTTTTGCATGAAAGGCAAATGCCTTACCTCCATGCTATCTCCCGGGCCCCACCTCTTCACTTTCTTACACTTCCAGAAGAACATGGCCCAGAAAAACTCAAAAATCATAGTTCTTGGAATTCTTGGACAGCTACATTTTTGTTTAATACCATCATCACCATAGCAACACAACAATTTAGACACTAACGTGCATCTGAAGCACCTGATGTTCAGAAACCAGTGAAGTGACAGAATGGTCCACAACAAAAAGAAATTACTAAACTTTCTAACAATGATTTACTGATCTCATTGGAGATACAATATTTTTAGAAATTTGTTTATTGTGCTTTTTTCTATTTTTCCTCTTCATTATCTATTTTGATGTTTTTTTTAATTTTTTAATAAATTCTCTCCCACTTACCTAAAATCAAAATATTATGATCAACTATGTGTTGTATGCTCTTTAAATTAAATTAGTTTAATTTTAAAAATATCTGCAACAGAACAGGCAAAAGGAGAGTTGGGGAGGGCAGGAAGGAAATGTGCATTGTTGAAGGGTGTTGTACAGTGTATGACTGAATCATGAACATCTTTGTAACTGTATATCTCATGGTTATTTAATTGAATAATTTATTTATAAATTTGAGAAATGAATGAGAAGAAAAAATTCAGTATTAAAGCAAATACTACCTAAAAACAAAACAAAAACCTTCTCATACATTCCATGAAGTGAAAGTTTTGGGGAACAAACTCAATTTCTATTTGACTTATCAAGTTTTGTTGTCTAAGAAGGCACAAAACTTTATCTAGTGATCCAAGATTTATTGGCACATAGTGGTTGATGCTGCAATGTCTTAGTCAAAGTAGCATTGCTCCTCCTCTTTTAAGCAATGTCTATTCTAGTTAAACTTTAGCAAAGTTGCATCTTGGATTTTTAACAGGGCAACTCTGTTCCCAATTGAACATTTGCTGAATTGCAGTCAAAATTTAATTTGTATTTGACTCCTGATCCCCAATAACAAAACAAATGCTGCTATTGTGAAGTTACATTGTAAACAATGCCTACATCAAATTTCACTGAAACTCTGTAGTTTGCATGATTGTTTTCTTTTCCATTTGCACCATCCGTGGTTTATTCTCACATTGAGTTCAGAAAACAAGAACCAAAGCATGTAGGAGTGCAATTTCCACTGGTTGTGATACATGTAAGTGACTCATATCAATTCCACATCTGCTAACGAATGTAGACTTTTATCATCAGAAATTCAAAATATAGTATTTATACTAATAGTAAATTATCTAATTTTTCTATAAAATGTACTTCTCTCAGCATCATACAGCAGTAACACTAGTTTGTCCTTCCTTTTTATTTGTTTGGTTAGTTTTGGTTTATTGTTGTTGTTGTTGTAGCCATCAGTATTCAGAGCTTTACTACTGGATATTTTTTTTTGTTATTAACAATTTTTATTTTGACCAAAGTGGATTACAAATCTTTCACACTAGTATTTTAGGTACATAGTGACATTGAATCAGGGGCATTCCCATCACCAATGTTGTCCTCCCTCCACCCCTTTTTAATTTATTTTATTTGTATACATTTTTTATTGTTTTACAATTGTATGGAACTTTAAAGGCTTTGCTTCATAGTTATCTATATTTGAAATTGTGACCACACAATTTGAAATTGTGATCCAGGGCCAGATTAGCAGATTTGAAATCATCTATGTGTTTTGGTTTAAGCTCCCAAATGAATGACATTCCTTTCAGAATGCATTAACAGTTTGGCATTTAATGGGACAGTGGATTAATTGAATCTGCTTTCTTGCTATTTGGCATGTTTTCAATATCTAAATTCAATCTATATTATGGAAAATGAATGAGAATGCATAAGTTCATTTTGATTGAACAGGGATGACACAATATATGTTCTAATTAAACAGTAGATAATTGAACCTTCTAAATATAAAACTGGTTGCACTGTTTTAAAAACCACATTTCAAACATTTTTAACATTTGCAGTAAATTCATTGATAAAATCTCCATATTCATCTAAAAATTTTTACCTAAGATCTACCAAAATTTCTGCTTATTATCTGATCCATAAATGAGCGCCAGGAAATTCACAAAAACCTAAATTTATACTTAGCATTGAATATATGTGAAGTATTCACCACCCCCATGCCTTTAAAGAAGATTCACAGGTATAATTCAGTACTTGAAATTTGTCTCAATGAGGTTAAGAATTTATAACATTCATTCCATAATTAATTTTTCCTGTCTTTAAAAATTCATTTAAAGAATGCCCCTTAGATTATCAGTAGTGATTGCACAGTTTCTTTGGGCTGCTGTGGTTCCTAGCATACCATTTGATCTTGATTGCATTCACCTAACCCTTAGATCACTCTCAAAGGAATAAACTGTTCCTTAAAAGTTTGGGAAATAAGGGATAAGACTGTCTAGTTTATAGATGTGTTATTGAGCAGTCAACATGAGCTCTAGAATTCAGGCCCAGATATCTGTTGTGTTATTATTGAAGTTACTATGAATTGTGATTGTCATGAAAGCTGTATTTTACTCAGCTCAATATTTTAAGTGACTTATGAAAGTAAAGTTAAAATAGTTACATAAGTAAAATCTCCCAAATTCTATACTAAAAGCAAAGCAAAGTAAGTCAATAACAAAAAATTTTTGCCAAATTAATAACTAATGAAACATACAAATTCATATTTTTAAAGTAGAAAACAAAACTCTAAGCAGTCTCCGCTCCTTAAATTATTTTTAAAATATTTTATTAGATTATTTTATTTATAGGTATAACAGGTCAACATCATAGGAATTAATCATCACACCTGAATTTTATATAGTTTTTCTGGAATTCAATGTTCCAACACCAATCCCACTACTAGAGAAACATTTGTTCTACCATTGTCCTCAGTTTTCCAACCTCCCACAAGCCTGCTCCTTGGCAGGTATGAATGGTTTATTTTTAATATTTCTTGTTACAACTAAATGGAAAAGAATTAACAAAAAGATTTCATTAAAAGAAAATCTGTGAAACATTGTCATATCTTGCAATAGGGTCATTATGTCATTGTCTGAACTTTTACTAAGTTGTTTATGCTAATTGAGTACTCTATTCTCAGTTTTGCTTGTTCAACTTATGTGGCTTCTACGATAATTTCACATCTAATTTAGTGTATTCCTTCCAGGCTGTGAGCATTAAAATGACATAGGTGTCTGGGCTGTGCAATCTAGAATGTCTAGGATCTGTGGGGCTGGACTTGTGAGCTCATATGGTGGCAGCAGTGGAAGTACAGAATGGTGGGTCAGAGGAGAGGTTGCCTGACCTGGCTCCAAAGAAAATCTGGAGATGTCAGCCACAAAACCTGTTTCTGACAGTCTGCAGAGATTAGTGGAAAAGCAGTGAAGCTGGGACATTGTCTTGGCAGCAGCTGTTGGATGGCTCTGTGTGTGCTGCTGCAAAAACTTAGGCAAGGTGGAGGACTTGCCCCCCCCCCCAACCCATCCATCCCTGCCAAGAGGCTCCAGTGTGAGCATCATTGAGATAGGTCTATCCAGAAGTTTTTGTGACTTTGATTGCCTCTCTTTCAAGAGTTAGCTGTCTCTATGGCACTGGCTGACTTATAGACATCTGCCCGCATTTAAATATTCCTTTGTGATTTCCTTAGAATTTGTAGGTGCAAAATGACACTTGACACGCATGTGCTATTGGCAGTCAGTATCTGTGGTGCAAATAGGGAAGACTGACATAGAAGTGAGGTGACATGTTCAGAGTCACAGAACGAGGAGAGTCAGAGCTCAATGCTTATTTCATGCTAGCGAGTGTAAAATTGCTCATTGAGTCCCAGCTGTTTCCCTGGTGTTCTTAGAACATGTGGCAAAAAGAATCTGTATATATTGTGAAGGGTGGCAATAAATGAGACTCAGAAATGTGTGTTGGAGAGGCAGCTATCTACAAAAGAAAACAAACAAAAAACATAGTTTATCCCTTGAACCAAAAGTTCATAAAATTTTACTAAAACTTCAAAATTTTGCTACCAAAAATGCCAAAGTTTTGTTGTAAAGAAAAGCACAAATATTCCTGACCGGCATGAGATTTACTGAATAAAAATCATCCCCAGATCTAAATGCAGCCTACAATTCTTTCCAGTAACTTTTTCATGGAATTGATTTTTTATTTTCCTTTGCTAAGAAAATTAGCCTCTCTCAAAACAGGGGAATTTTAGAGACTTTTAGGATAAGAAAGGCTGTTGTTACTCCCTGTGTCTTACTGGCTGTTTGCAAATTCCCTAGGAACTGGAACACAATAATTATTCTATTATCCTTTGCCAGTGCTAAGCCTTTTTTCTAAGTAATTCTGTGACAGTAAGTGGTTGGCAGGGTTATTTTTATGATCAGACTGTGCTGAAGGCACATAATGCACTGGAAGATGCATGATTTATGTCTTTTGATTTTGACTTCTAAAAGATTTACATCTGGGCATAGATATATAAAACAGTAGAGTATTTTTCCAGTCCAAAGGATGAACCACTTTAGTTCAGCTAATTTAATTCACTCACCAGTGTGGTGTAGGAGAAGCTCAAACAAGTTCTCATTCCAGATGTGTAAGGAATTAAGATTTGAATCATGACATACAAAGGGAAGGAAAACTAATAGATCAAAGAAAGTGCTAATGATAGTTAGGCACCTAGATTCATCTTCTTTCCTTGATTACAACAGTACTAGATGTTTGGTACTGCTTGCTATTTCAAATGAGAACACAGAGTTTAAGAAATTGAGTGTTTTTTCCCCAAGTCTCAGAATAAAAGGTACCCAAAACTGAACCCATATTTCTCTGCCTTTAAACTCAAGGTCTTTCCATTGTTAAGCACTGTGTGTCTGAGTTTCAGTTTTTCCATATGTAAAAAGTGACCACTGACTCTTATTTCTTGATTGTTGGATTACAAGAGATTAATTTAAGCAGAACAATCCTAATAAATGGCAGGTTGTCAATTATTTTCTCTTTCTGATTTCATTTTTTGCTATTTTTGTTGTTTTATGCCTATTTAATAGAATTTTAATTTGATTTTTAGATTTGGATCTCAAACATTTTCTCTCTCTCTTTTTTATTTCTTTCTTGTTTTTTGGGCCACACCCTCTTTGCAGAGGGCTTACTCTAGCTTTGTGCTCAGGGATCACTCATTGTAGGAATTGGGACCATATGGATTATAAGGGATCAAACCTGGATCAACTTTGTGCAAGAAACCCACCTTAACCACTGGTGGTAAACTCTTTGGCTCCTAGGTCTTTTTTAAAAATGAAGATGCAAAAGATGACCTAAAATAATGGAGTCTGTATGATTTTAGGTGATATAGAAGGCTAGATAACATTTTTTTTTTGCTCTGTGATTGGATAAAAGAACTTCAAGGTAGTGAGTAGAGAAATGATCTGATTCTGGAAGAGTGTAAGAAAGAAAAGCTATACATTGATGATGTACCAATGCCCTTGTGAATAACTATAACAGCTCCAGAAGGAGCTACAGCCCTGTAGCTTTAAGGTGTGACTGAAACAAAGCTGTTCTACATTCTGATATGCCAGTAGTATTTCCAAGTGACCTCTGAGCTCAACCTAGACATAATGTAAGGTAGAAAATGCAGGCAGAACTTCACCAAAATTAGTATACAGATTAAATCTGTATCATACACACTTTTGTACACTTTCTTTAAGGAGAAGGTGATAAGTCAAGATTTAATGAGTAAAGTATCACAAAATATTTCTAATATGTAGTGTTACCATCTCCTGTTCCAACTTCCCAGCCTATATAGATTCTTTCCATTGCCCTGAAACTTATAGTTTATTATATATATATATATATTTATGTATATACATAGTATATATAATACATATGGGTTTCAGTCATAAAAAGGGCACCTCACTTCACCAGTGCAATATTCTCACCACTAATACTCCCATCTCCCTCCTCCTCCACCCGACTGCATTTCAGATAAGCATTCTACTTCTCTCACTCATTAACATGGTAGTTTTGTCACGATAATTGTTAATGTGGTTATTTCTCTAACTGCACTCACCACTCTGTGGTGAGCTTCATACTGTGAGCCAGTCCTTCTGGCTCTCATCTCGATTGTCTTTGGGCATCATTACAATAATGTCTCTTATTTTTTCTTAAAACCCATATATGAGTGAGACTATTCTGTGTCTATCTCTTTCCCTCTGACTTATTTCACTCACATAATAGAAACTTGCAGTTTAGATACAGAGCTCTATATTGCCTAAGGCAGAGAGAAAAGTTAAATGCATGGGAATTCATACCATTTAAATATAGATTAATTTTTTAAGACAAATAATTTTTGCCATCTTCAGCACCATTAACCAAGCATTGAAATATGAGCAGGATACCCCTAAAAACTTTGAGTTTTATAACATTTAATTTTATTTAAATTAATTGATCACATATGACTAGTATCTTCTGTGTTAGACCATACGGGTCTAGTGTGATGGATCAAGAAGTGACTAATTTATAAGGGAATTTAGAGCTTGTTCTAACATTTTCTTTTGCTGTTATTGTTTTCTTTACTTGTTTATTTTCAAGCTCCATGATGCTCAGGGGCTACTCCTGGCCCTGCTCAGGAGTGTATCCTGGAAGTACTGGATAGCAGTTGTGATAGTAGTGACATGCAAAGCAAATGCCTTACCTCCTGTACTCTATTTCACTTTGATCAAGGCCATTTTTTTAATTATAGTCATGGAGACTCAGAGATGCAGTCCCATGGAGTTACCTTTAGCTAAAGACAGTCTCAGAACCAAGATCCAGCACTTTTATGGCTACACAGGTGAGGATCTCAGATCTCAGAGTTCATTTGTACTAATTGGACTACTCTTTCTGCTCTAGAAAGTGTGACTCACCCAAGTAACATGGAATCTCACATTTCATTCCACCTTCTCTCCTTGAATCTTTGACTCCTTTGTTTCTAACTATATGTAACATCCCTGTAGATCAGCTTCAATTCTTTATTTGCCACCTAACATATATATTTGTTCCTGTTTTTTACAGGATAATGTGATCATTATGTATTAGCAGCAGATCATTTAGTACAAAATTTCTCACACTACTGTATGCACACACTTTTTTGTTTTCATTATACTATTTTGATTTTGCTATTTCTTTCAGCATGTTAAAGTGTTGATAAAAATATGAATCTTCTGAAATGATGCTGAAAAGAGGTAAAATGTTATATATTAAACCATCTCAGCAAGCATACTGTATGTCATGGTGCAAATAATATAATCATGGGCAGGAGAGATAGCATGGAGGTAAGGCATTTGCCTTTCATGCAGAAGGTCATTGGTTCGAATCCCGGCGTCCCATATGGTCCCCCGTACCTGCCAGGAGCAATTTCTGAGCATGGAGCCAGGAGTGACCCCTGAGCACTGCCAGGTGTGACCTAAAAACCACCAAAAATATAATCATATATGATAATATATAATAAGTAATTAATATATATATTGATCACTTCTTGTAGAATCAGACTGGTGGGAGACAAAAATGGCATGAGGGAATTTGTGGAGGAAATTAGATTCTTGTGACGGTATTGGTGTGGAAACATTGTATAACTAAAACTCAATTATAAATAACTGTAATTTTATGATGACTATATAAAAATAGAATTATAAAAATATGAACCTTCTTTTACTATTTACAAAGAATGAGCCCAGATTATCATTGCAAAGTTAAGGTGATTGAAATGCTTTAAAACAGTCTTTGCTGTTAATGAAAATGATTAGATGGAGGCACAGATTTTCAGCAACCAGTGTATTTAGCTATCCTTTTAAGAGATAAGTATGCAGCGAGACTATTGTGATATATATATATATATATAAGTGTGGCTCTTTCTTTCTTCTATGAGAGTTTTAGTCTTTGTCCATAACAGAGTCTGCTTAGGAAAATAATGTAATGTCAAGAGACTGACCTGAAAAATTATTGCCTTTCTATTTTGTTTTCAGAGACAGGGTTGTAAGGGATTGCTAAAGAGGAGTGAATTTGGAAGGATCAGAGTGGTGGATTGCTAAAGCAGGTCAGTTAGCATTTATTAACAGTTCACAGTGCTCTTCTGTGAAGGTACTTATGGAGATACTTAACTAGTCCTTCTGAGTATTTCCATTGTTCTACTTATAGAAGACAACATTCATAATCTTGAATATGAATTGCAACTAGTCCTGCACAATTGCTGAGGTTACAAGTCTTCATGCTGCACACTATCTTTTCTTGCACAGTTTCAAAGTAGTTTATTATTGAGTTTCAGTCATACAATGTCCAACAACCTTCACCACTGTACATTTTCTACCATTTATATTCTTAGTTTACCTCCCATCCCCCCAATATCTCCATTTATTCATGTCTTATATAGTACATTAAAATTATTTTGCTAGTGAAAGTTATATCTTTTATTTATTTAAGGTATACTTTTTTAAATAATATTTTAGTTAGACATCTTGATTACGAACATGATTGTAGTTGGGTTTCTGTCATGTAAAGAACACACCCCATCACCAGTGTAGCATTCCTATCACCAATGTCCCAATTCTCCCTCCTCTCTACCCCCTGCCTGCCTGTGCTCTACATAGGCTTTTTATTTCCCTCTTTTGTAGTTCCAAAAACATTGCAGCAGATCTCCTTTTATCTTGGACTATGCTTTTTTATTCTTTGTCAATGTAAACAAAATTATTATTTATTCTGCAGATCTCTTAAAAATGCTCTGCCTTCTGCTAAGTATTACCTGGCTTTTAACTCTCTGGGCTAAAGAGATGGCTGAAATGGTACAGCACATGCCGAGTATGTGCATGGCACTGAATTTAATTCCCACCAACTCTATCACTGGCCATGGTGGCTCTTAGAAGAACTAAGCACTAAAGCATAAGGTCCAAATTTCCAGCAGTAATCGCAGATAATCTGCCTCTCAAAACTACTGTATGTGAACCTTTTTTTTAATGAGCACAGCATGCAATACATAGATACACATGTGTGTGCATTCATGTAAACACACATATAAACACACAGTAGGTCTCATTGAATACCTTACTGTTTTCATTTGATTTTTGTCATTTTTATACTAACATCTTATTTAGCATTGTTTAGATATATCTTCTTATAGATTTCATGAGAAAGCATATAACTAAATGTCTCACGTGATCTACAACCTAATCTATAACCTATGTCTTTTACTACTTAGTTATTAGGCTCCAGTCCAGTTCCAGGCATTTTGTTTTAACTTAGAAAATACCTGTTGAATTATAACATAAATAAAAAATGCATCTTATTCAAAGGTAGCTTACTTGGCAACTACTCACAGAGAATTTTTGTTGAGTAAGTGAACAAACATATGAATGAATCACCTGTACAAAGATTTCAAGGTGAGTTTCTGCTTCTCTAAGACATTTACAAGTAGTATTGCCTAATAACCTTTGAGGACATGGATAAGGAGGACAGTAGGAGACAACTAAAACTAAGTAATGAGAAAATCTTGTGGTTGCCTTGTTAATTTAACTGTGAAATAAATACAGAACATTTAGTAAAAAATAAGTTTCTATTTACCTTTTTGGTATCCTAGATTCCCATGTTAAGCCAATTCACGCCCCCCCCCCAGCACCCACTTTATCTTGACCCTAAGTGGATGCCAATTCCAACCTGTTCAATTATAGGTAGAAAGTTTTTAATAAACATTTTTTGCTTGTAAAAAAGTAATAATTGAAATTTTCTTATGTTGAGAAGGGGCTATACCTGGTGGTGCTTAAAGCTTACTCCTGGCTTTGGATTCAGGTATTATTCCTTGCAGTGCTCTGGGAATCATTTGGAGGCCAAAGATCAAACCTAGGTCAGTCACATGCAAGGCAATCATCCTGTCCATTATACTCTCTTAGTCCCCTTAAAAATGATTTTTTAAATCATTTCTCTGTATCTTCTGTGCAGATGAATCAGAAGGCCTTTTACAAGACCAAATGATAGGAGAATACATTAAAAATAAGTTGAGTGAGTTGGCAAGAGAGTGTTTAGTTAGGTGGGTTCCAAAGGCTGCCTGGAAAGCAGAGGCTACATGAGTCCACCAACCTCAGTAAAGAAATCCCACTGATGTGGGTATTTTCACTAAATACAGTGATCTGTTATATGTCATATAAGTTTCTCTTCCTTACTCTTCACCTTACACCATCAAATCAGTAAACGTTTAGTGTCTTGCTAATGTTTTTCTTTGGAAAGCTATGACAGAATGGAAAAATTAGAAGTGGAAAGAGTCTTGCTCTAATAAGCAAACACTGACATATTTACAATACTTAGACTAATCAATCCAAAAAACACTCAGGTGATGAAAAGGACACTTCACTTCTATTTTTTCCCCTATCCTGTAATGTCATAATCACAGGCTAATGAGAAAACTATGCCCATCTAGGTTGAAGGATGTACTGCTAAGCACCTGATCATTCTTCTCTCAAAGACTCTTAAGTGGTTCAAATGAAAAAAGACAATGAAAATTATCATAGACCAAAAAAGACTAGGAAATCATACATAGTGACTATCATGTGGTAGCCATTTTGATCCAGAATATTAATGGAATATATAAAATTGAAAAAATTATTTAATAATTTAAATAAGTATAAAAGTTCAATTAATAGTATTGTAAAATGTTAATATTTGTTTTGTCAAAAGTAAAATGTCAGCAATGAGAAAAATGGGTGTGAGTATAAAAGGCAATTTTTATATTATCTATGCAATTATTTTGGAAATCTAAAATTATTTCATAGTAAATAGTCTACTTGAAAGGAAAAGTCCCAAAATTATTACAGTCAATGCATTGCATAAATATGAAATGGTTCCAAATTAAACAACTTATAAAGATAAAGTCTCTAAACCAAAATAGTCAATTATAGGTCTTTGTTAAACAACTAAGGGCAAACAAATAAATTAAATGACTGAAGTTTCTTTGGAAAAGCTTAGTTAAGCAAAGTAATCACAAAGAGGAAAACTAAAATTCCCTGCTAAGCAGTGATATTTATTACCACCAAAATGTCTTAACCTTTGTCTCCTATTGCAGCACAGGCATTATATTGTTAAAGAAAAATTTTTCTGACACTTGTTAAAATGTCAAGGAAGACTTTATTCAAGACTGATGTAATAGGTGTCAAGTCTGTTGCAATAGAAAAGAGAGATGGAATTCAACTCTGAATGCAGCATGGACAAATGGAAGTATAAATGTCAAATGTTAGGTGAGAGTCAGTAGTTAGAAAACCCCTAAGAAGAGACATAATGGGTATAGAAGTTCTTGCTAAACCAACACTACTCTTGTTAAAGGCAAGCCAAGCATTTACTCCCAAAAATTGTGAAACAAGAAATTGGTTTGGTATCAAAGTTTGTTAGATATTGAAAGTATGAGTTTTCTTTTGCCTAGGATAGACCAGGTAAAACCAGAGTAAGGAGAGAGAAGAGAGGCGAGTTAAAAAGAGGAACATGTCTAAAGTGTGTTTAGGAGATTCTTTACATGCTAATTTAAGTGGTGCCTGTACTAAGTGATTCCGATTTAAGTGGTGCCTGTACTACATAGTGTTCAGTGACTCCTGATGCTTTGGTTGCATCCCCAGTCTTAGCATGCTTGATACACAGTGTGAAATCAAGTTCTTCCTGTGATTTTACATTCAAAATTTGAATCTTGAATGTTAGTGGGTTGATGTGCCAATTTTTTCCCAAATGGGTTGGAATGTGAGTCTAGGGAAACAGGTAAAGACTTGATGTGTAATTTTACATAGTTTGGCACTTCAAATCAACCTGACTGTTCTTCCTATGCCCAGAAAACCTTTTGCAGTCAAAGTTATTTATTTATTTATTTTGGTTTGGAGACAACGCCCATTGGTGCTCAAGGCTTACTCCCAGTTCTTTGTTCAGGGGATCACTCCTGGCAGTGTTTGGGGACCATGTGGGATGTCTGGAATTCTTGAAGGCAAGTATTCAGCCCACTGCACTATTTGTCCAGCCCTGTTCTAGTAAAAGACTTGTACACAAATATAATAAGAACTTCACTGTCAGTGCAAACAAAATTCCATAAATCTTCCAGTTTAAGTCAAGAAGATAAGCTAATGGAGAATTGTATTTCCTTCTGTGCTAGTCCAGCACATTTTATTGCATTAATAAATCCAGGTGCAGGATGCTTTCCAAACTTTGATAAGCTCAATTTTCACTTTGCATTACTTTTGGTAGAGTGACTAATAACCAAGATTATTTGTCATTGGGTAAGTCCTAAGGCAGTGTCTTTCACTGTAAAGTCAAAAGATAAAATACATGATGACGGCTAGGCAGTTTCAAATAAAACCAGTTTTGGCTTTTTGCCTGTACTCTAATCTAAATTATCTCCACAATAGCACCATTTCTTCACTTAACTGTGGTTATAGAGACACCTTTAAACACTGTATGCAGGGAAACAAACTGTCATGGAGAGCACTTAAGTGGAGAACTTGTCAAAAAAGTGCTGCCAGGGGTTGACATTGACACCTAGCTAAGATGGTGAAAATTCAAGTTCAAAGCTGTTCCTTTTTTTTTTTTTTGGTTAGGTTTCCATTCCAACGAAAATTTCATAGGCTTACACATTATGACTCTCCCATGCCTTAAATAAATTCTGAAAGGACATGAAAGAGGAATATAAATCTAGCCAAACCCATGCTTACCTATAAGTTCTTGTTATGTTCTTACTGGACCTGTGTTTTTACTTGGGGATATATTTTAATCTGCTGAGAAAAAATTAGTGACTAGAGTATTGAACAAAATGTCACCATTATCAAGCTCCACCTTGAGAGATTGTCAGCTAATACCCAAGACTTTGGGAGAGCACTAACGAGTCTCCCCAACACAGTAGTTAAAGTACCAAATACAGGATGCTGATATTTTGAAAATGACTGGCAAGGCAATGTTTATGTTTCATTATTCCCAGTCTTCTTGGTGCTTTTCCCCTTCCTTTTATTTTCCTTCTAGTAAACTTCTTGCCTTTTAAAACTGTTTCTTGGACATCTTTCAAAATAAAATTAATATGTCTATGATTTAAATTCTCCTCAGTATTTTATGATATTTAAGGACAAACCAGCCACGATTTATTTATTGAATTTGGTCTCATTTCTAGTTCTCTATGTCATCATCTCCTAGAAAGCAGAAGAACATTGTTCTAAATATACCAGAAAAATTAGACATTGAACTTTATTTCCTCCCAAATGCTACAAATAAAATTAGAGCATTTGTCTCAAGAAAAATTAAGAAAGAGCATCACACCACTGTGAAATCAGATTATTAAAGCATAAGGTCCAGATAATTAAATTTGTACAGGTCAGGAAATAGGAAAGTTGATGTAGTCTGGTCTTATGCTTCACCCTTTATAAGGCGCTGTAAGACATTTGTACTTTCTAAACTCTGTACCATTTGAACCTCAATTTTTAATTTCATACCCTTATTTTTTTAGTACATACAGGAAAAGGAGAAAAATAATACTGACATTTAAATGAAAAAAAAAAAGATATAATTGTTTGTGAAACCAGTTACATACCCCTTACATAATAGTCCCTGCTGGCCATTAAAAAAAAAGAAATTTAGATAAGAATTCCATTTTCTTTTCTTGACCAGCTTGGCACTTTTATATTTTTCTAGAACAACAAAAGGAAATTTGACTTTTTTCTGATTTCTCCATGTCTCAAGGGCAGCAAAATACATGTTGTAATTTTTTTGTAGAGAATTACAAGTTTAAACTTAGGATGGAATCAAAATTATACCTAACAAATAAAGACAAATTTGTAGAATTTAGGTTTCTGATAGTTCTAAAGGTATGGTATTTCCATATTTGAAGAAAAATCACTGTGGTCGATTAACAGCATCTTCAACTACAGGTGTAACAGCTAGAGATTTGATCCTTCTTGTGATTTCATGTCACTACCCTTTACTGTAACATCTAAACCTAAATGTGTAAGGATTAAGTTTGGATGTTGGTCATTTTCTAACATGACTGTATAATGTATAAATTGGGATTGAAAACCACAGTTGTGCAAAATATATTTTAATTTTTAAATGCTCAGAAAGACAATAGGAGATTCTGGGATGATTTATTAAAGTTGCTCATGTTCAAAAATAGAAATAACCTTCCACATAGAGAATTAGACCTAAATGAATACAGATACTAATAAACAATGTTTGGTTGTTAAATCAGTCTTTATATGGCATTATAATCAGAATATACTGGCATGTGGGCATGGATCTTGTTATATTGGTAAGGGATAGCTTGAGGAAGAGAAACCCAGATCCCCTCTATTGTTCCACTTCACATTCAGGAATTTGACAGGGAGGCAAGTGTGTGCAGTGTCTTGTTGTTGTATTGTAGTGAGAAATGTGCAAGGACTCTTCGTGACTGTTCGGTAGCCTAAAGAGCGTCTTTAGGCACTTGGAGGGAAGTCACAAACTGATGTAGCATATACAATGTGACTTAAAAGCAGGGAATAGACCATAATGCTCCGTTATTCAAGTTACAGATAAGTAAACATCACATTAGGATGAAAGCAGTTCCATCCCATCATCTTGCCCAATGTGTTTATCTTCCCTTTCAGACACACAATTATTTTCCATATCCTTTGGAGATTGGAGCAGAAAGACATTACATTTTATCCCAGGAGATAAGGTACCTTTTTTACTTGGAAAAAATAAAACAAAAACAAAGGGGGAAAAATCAGCCCAAGCCTCAAGAGAAGAGGCATTCATTTTTCTCAAGCAACTGGTCTGAAGGTGCCTCTTGAAGATTTCTTTCTTTGTGAAGCAGTACAGAAAACTGAGGTCAAAAGATCAGGTAGTGGTGTATGGAATCAAACACTTGAGGAGATACCTTTGTTTATCTCCCAGCAGGTAGCCAATTTTGGGGATGGCCTTCAAATGCCTTGTATCAACTACAGATTTTCTCAAGAGCAAAGTGCACTATGATCTCAAAAATACTGGATGCTTTTAAGACTGTTCTTAAGATCACTCTGAAATCAAAAGACACATCCAGAAACTCATGTGTATGTGTGTTTGTGTTTGTGAGGGAGAGAGAGTGTCAGAGATAGAAATATGGAGAGATAGTGCGAGACACACACAGAGAAAATGTATCTCTCCTCAATGTTCATTCAGGTGTTGAAATTTTCTGCGCTCAAAGAAAATTTTCTCAAGAATTAGACATTTTACCTTCCATATGTAGGCGTAGACGTGACAATAAATAAATAGGATATGCATAATATTCTGGGATTCTGAGGCAACACCCAAATGAGACATTCCAGATTATCATTTTTTATGCCTAATTTGTTCCTTGGTGCCAATCTGACCCAAAAAGATGCGCCACCATTCTCAAGTCCAGAGGAAGTTCTGTGCCACCCAGGGATCAGAGCATTCCAATGTCAGCCACCTGAGTTTTTACTTATAGGAATAACAAGCTTTTCCACATTAATGCAGTGTGACAAGAGAAATAGACATAACAAAGTCTTAGCATTCTAGCTTGGTGGTAGAGGAAAGGGTTATTTCTGTGGACTTTACTGTCTTTAACATCCCTATTACACATTACATTAAGTCTAAATTTAGATGGATGTCAAATATAACTATCAAAGTAACTTAAGTTGCCAAGTCTCTGGATCACCTACTTTGTAAATGTACCTGAGCATATTTTAAATACAAAGGCATTATCTTTCTTGCTGGCAAACATGAAAACAGGTGGCTTACAACCTGAATACATGAGCTCAGGTCAGTGATTTTATTTGCATGTCATCAATAATCAGGAGACAAATATCTCAAAAACAAATTTAGTTGTTCTTTCCAGAAACATTTTGAGTGAGAAGGCAGTCATGTAGGATTTGGAACATGGGTTCTGTTAGCTCAATGACTTCAGGTTTCTCCTGAATGCTTAGGTTTCTCCTGTGAAATGGATTTCCAGAGTCTAATGGAATCTAGTCTTAGGTCTCCGGAGAACTAAGGACAGAGTACTGATCATTTAGAAAAATGTTGCTTATTACATCACCTCAATACTAATTCACCCATGTTTTTTCCCTTTTCCTATCACCTCAGAAACCATAATGCTTCTCATAGTCAATGACCAATTGTCCTTCATCAGCAGCACTTTGCCTCTCTGTTAGCGATCCATGAATTAATAGCCTATCTACTAGCTGATGCTTTTTAAGTTTTCTACAGTCCAATCATATCTCAGGACTGGATGTGTGAGGTCATCAGACTAGGTGAGCACTGATATTTTGGGTTCTGCTTTCTTGCCTTCCTTCATTAGAGAGGTTAAGGAGGAGCTGGGGAAATCTTTAATGACATAGCTCAATCATAAATTTATCCCAATATAGTCTAGAGTCTTTTTTTATTTTCTATTTTTTTTGGAAGGGAGGAAATCACTCATGAACACTGAGGAGTCTGAGTTTACTAGAGCACATATTTCTTATAGCACCAACTGGCTAAACTGTAGCTTCCCTACCTAATAAAATCAAATGATAGACACAAATACAATGACTTTGTCTCTCAAATAACTTTTTTATACACTTGTACCTTCTTGATGTCACTGGTAGTTGGTGCCTGACTAAAGCTTTTTTACTATTAACAGTCTTTGCTGAGCTGTGCGGGAATGAAAATGTGAACATTCCTGACTCATAGCCAGTGGCAAGGGATTGACTGTATAGTCCTTCTAAGAGAACAGATTCAGAGGAAAATTATGGTTCTGTAGCCTTCTTGTCATTTGCACGATCTTGTCCCAGATTTAGGTGTACCTAATCTTTCTACAAAATATCAAATTTACTTTGTTTTATTTTGTACATTTTTGTTTCTTTGTTTTGTTTTGTTTTGGGCCACACTCAGCGATGTTCAGGGGTTACTTCTGGCTTTTGCATTCAGAAACTACTCCTGGCAAACTCAGGCGACCATACGGAATACCAAGGATTGAATCCAGGCTGACTTCATGCAAGGCAAAAGCCCTGTCCATTGTGCTTGTACATGTCCCTTGTACATTTTTTTTAATTCTCAAAACCTACAAAAAATATGTTTGTGGTTTTGAAATATATTTCTTTTAGAACCTTGCATTTAGCACTGAGTTTTAAGTGTATATTTCTTAATAATATGGCAGCTTCAGAAAAAATCCAAGTTGAAATCATTCTGAAATCTTTGTCCTTTTTACATCTATAACTTCATCTAAATGTTCTCAAAATTCTCTTAGTGTAGCTTTTCTGAGCATTATGCAAGCACTGATAGTCTGCTGTAAGAGCTTCTTGGAATCAAGAGTTATATTTGGTACTTGCCTTTTGTAAAACAAACCCTTATAAAAAATTTTCTGGTAAGTACACAAAGCATTATTTCTCAAATTTTTATTCTGATCTGGAAGACTGAGTAACATGGATACAATCTATGTCTATTAACAAGTTTGTGTTCTCTGAATAATTTTATTATAAATGTTCATTCCTTAGAGATGACCAGATACAGGGGAAGGGTGAATAAGGAGATTAAATTGGGTGTATTATATCGTAAAGAATATAATTAGGTTTACAGTGATGATGTTGCTTTTCAGTGATGTACACTGAAATTTACATATGTTATAGCACAATAAGACCAATTTAAAAAGTTTTAGACAATGTTAAGTCCTTGATGACATAGTCCAGATGATGTACCTGTGTTTCTAAATAGTAAAATAAAGTAAAAATGCTGGTTTTGTTATAAGGGCGAGAGATAGTTGGAAGTTGATAAATAATAATTGAGATTTTTAGGGATTTTATTTCAAGAAGTATACTGGCTCTGCCCCTTACCTATCATATGATCTATATTGTTCTGTGCCACATTTATTTTGTTTATAATAGGGAGATACTATTACTTTATAGTGTTATTCTAAATCTTAAAGAAAATAACATATAAATATATTTACTACAATTCCTATGATACACCGAATTTTCAAAGTTCTTTCCCTTTTTCATTGATTATAGAAGTTTATTTACTAATTTTTGTGCTCTTTTATTTATTTTTATTTTATTTTTATTTATTTTATTTTATTTTTATTTTTTATCTTTTATTACATTTTTGTTTTTGCATCAATCAAGTACAGAATTTGAATGTTATCCCAGGAAAACAATTACTATACAACATAAGCTTACTATATAAATATTAGCAAATGTTGCCAGTTAAACAATATTGGAAAAAATATGTAGAAGAGAGTAATGTTTTCCCAAGTAGATATGAACATTTAAGCCTGTGTTAAAGCATTTCAAAGAACAAGTGATCTCAGACTATTAAATATGCCACTTACCACAGAAATATCTCAAAATCTTGAAAGCAACCAAGCCTATTCTCTGTGATGTTATAACAACAGAGTTCACAAAAACAGTTTTGGACCTTGTTTCTTCAAAAGTCTGCTGGTGGGTTAGGTTCTCTCAATTGCATCTGGGTGTTAGAGAGGAGTAAAATTGAGGCCAGAGTCTTTGTTTAAGTGTGTGGATTATTATTAACTACTCTAACTAGACACTGTTGTAGTGAGTCAATACTCAAATTAACTATTGAACCAAATGAATTTATTTTCAGGCATGAGGTAACACCATTCTGTTCACACTGCAGACTATGGTTTTCTTCTCTGGATATAAGTTTATCAACAGTTGGCCAGGGAAACCTAAGCTATATTTTTTTGTTAAACAATTCTAAGCTCTTCAGCTCCTCTCCTGATACCCCAAAGCTACTAGGAATTAGTGAATAGCACACAAAAGAGGAATTGTCTGTTTTTAGCAAATTTAGTAATTATGTCAGTATGGTTCTGATTAGTCAAACTGAGGACATGTAAAGACATACAAGTCTTTCACAGCCTTACTAGTTTGTCAAAATATCTACATACTCTATCTGGTTTATTGTCATAGAAACTGGATAATATTGTAGATATAATAAAGTTAAGGTGACAACAGTGTTTGCCTAAAGGGAGCATTGGACTTGCAATTATGTTGCTACCCCTCCAGGCCACATCAAACCTCTAGACACTTGAAAACTGATGAGACCATTACATCTATCTCATTAGATAATGTGCAATTTGTCCCACTACCCAAATTTTGAATGTCAGTGTAAAGCTAGACCAGGTAGCTCCCAGAATCCAAATGTTTGAAAGCTTTATGAGATACAATAAAGTTTAACATCATTTTTAAAAGTATTATTATAATCACTATAAAGTTGAATTCTAATTAGACAAAACCAGACAATGTCATAATTTTCGATTGCTCAGTCATACCGGTTGTGATTTTGTATTTATTTCTGTATATCAAAAAGAAAAAACCATAATGGAAAAACATAAGACATGAGTCTCCAACCAGAAATAGTTCAGTAGTCTATTTTCTTGTTCTATCTTGTGAGTTTTAAGATCATTGGAAGGAGATGGAACAATATCCCAGTGGGTAGGGCATTTGTCTTGCACACTGCCAACTGACTCACCATGTTTGATCCCCAACAAATGGTGCCTGAGTTTGCCAACAGAGGTTTCTTTTTATTTATTTATTTATTTATTTATTTATTTATTTATTTATTTATTTAAACATCTTGATTACAGATACGGTTGTGATTAGGTTTCAGTCATGTAAAGAACACCCCCCTTCACCAGTGCAACATTCCCACCACCAATGTCCCAAATCTTCCTCCATCCCACCCCACCCCCACCTGTGCTCTAGCCAGGCTTTCCACTTCCTTCATTTATTCACATGATTATGGTAGTTCTCAGTGTAGTTATTTCTATAACTGCACTCACCACTCTTTGTAGTGAGCTTCATGAAGTGAGCTGGAAGTTCCAGCCCTCCTCTCATTGTCTCTGAGGATTGTTGCAAAGATGACTTTTATTTTTCTTATAACCCATATATGAGTGAGACTATTCTGCTTATCTCTCTCCCTCTGACTTATTTCACTCAGCATGATAGACTCCATGTACATCCATGTATAGGAAAATTTCATGACTTCATCTCTCCTGACGGCTGCATAATATTCCATTGTGTATATGTATCACAATTTCTTTAGCCATTCGTCTGTTGAAGGTCATCTTGGTTGTTTCCAGAGCCTAGCTATTGTGAATAGTTCTGCAATAAACATAGGTGTGAGGAAGGGGTTTTTGTATTGTATTCTTGTGTTCCTACGGTATATCCCTAGGAGTGGAATAGCCGGATCTAATAGGAGCTCAATTTCCAGTTTTTGGAGGAACCTCCATATTGCTTTCCATAGAGGGTGGACTAGACAGCACTCCCACAAGCAGTGAATAAGAGCTCCTTTCTCTCCACATGCCCGCCAGCACTGATTGTTCTCATTCTTTGTGATGT
Source organism: Crocidura indochinensis (assembly GCA_004027635.1). Classification (NCBI taxonomy): domain Eukaryota; kingdom Metazoa; phylum Chordata; class Mammalia; order Eulipotyphla; family Soricidae; genus Crocidura; species Crocidura indochinensis. The sequence continues at coordinate 20,839 of PVKC010013994.1, forward strand.
GTGCCAATCTCTGTGGTGTGAGATGGTATCTCATAGTTGTTTTGATTTGTGTCTCCCTGATGATCAGTGATGAGGAACATTTTTTCATGTGCCTTTTGGCCATTTCCAACAGAGATTTCTTAGCACAGAGCCACAAGTAACCCCTGAGCACCACCAGGTGTGTTTCCCATTCCCTCAAAAGAATAGTTGTTGGAAGATATGAGTATGTCTGGGAATACAAAGGAAGGAATAATACCTCATTAGGTTTTAATATTTCCCAGGCATCTTAGAAGAATTTACGTATGGGAGAAGTATCAATTTATTAAATTAATTAGAGTTACATATTGAAGAGAAATGAATAAGCTGTAAGCTGTTATAGTATCAATTTCTATAGAGTCAAGAATTCCACATGACTTCATAATTAATTTCTTCTTTTCAAAAAATTCTCAAGTTTTAAAAGTGCATTATTATAATTGCAAAGGGCTTGCATTGTAAAGAGCTACAAAATTTAGGTAATATCTAAAAAAATATTTTGTCTCGGGGTCACACCTGGCTGTTCTTAGGGTTTACTCCTGATTCTGTGAACAGGGCCTATTCCTGGAAGATCTTCAGAAACTGCTGGGGGGTGTTGAAGATCAAACTTGGGTCAGTAGCATATAAAGCAATGCTTTACCCACTGTACTATCTTTCTGGTCAGTCATAACAAAATTAATAGCAACTTTCTTTTATAAATAACTACCACTATTCACCATTGTTTATTAGCTTCTTTTTCATATCAAGCCACTGATGGCTGGGTTGAAATTTCAAATCAGGCCTCTATTGATAAATGTGAATTTACTGAGAGAGAGGCTTGCTTCCATTCCTATAGTGACATTCAGAAACACCTCCTTCTGTAATATTTTCTGAAAATTTTGGTCAAGTTTCAAAAGAAATTTCCAAATTATATGCTTGGATTAAGTTGTTGTTATTCTAAGATACATAAAATTTAGTTCCACATATTTTTATAATCAAAGACATTTTATGTACTAATCAGTTACTATTTAGAGAATTAATCCTGTTCTCTGACCCTAGAAGATGAGCCTGTTAATCTCATTATTTCTCTCTACTTTTTCATAAAATATTTAATTGGCAGAGGATAGATCCCCAAATCACCAGACAACACATACACACACACACACACACACACACACACACACACACACACACACACACGAACAAAAAACAAAATTGCTTCTAGAAAAAGACACTCTAACTCCTTCAACAATGGCAATATAGTTAGTCAATTTTGAAAAAGCAAGAAGAACCAAAATTAGGTTGAGTTGGCATGTTAATTGTGAACATTGATTTGCATTGCCCCTCACCCTCTTGAGATTCATAGTGTGATTTGATTATTCTTTAATAATGTTTTTTTTGTTTGTTTTTGTTTTTGGGTCACACCCGGCAGTGCTCAGGGGTTACTCCTGGCTCCAAGCTCAGAAATTGCTCCTGGCAGGCACGGGGGACCATATGGGGCACCGGGATTCGAACCGATGACCTTTTGCATGAAAGGCAAACGCCTTACCTCCATGCTATCTCCCGGGCCCCTAATAATGTTTTATTTTGAGCACCATGGTTAAAAACATGTTCGTAGTTGGGTTTCAATAATAAAATGTATACCTCCCCCCTTTACCACAGTCATTGTCACACATTTCTCTTATCCCTTCCCCTCCCCCCCCATGTCTTC
>PVKC010013995.1:0-22494 GCA_004027635.1 Crocidura indochinensis
TGAATCACATATAGGTGGGCCCAACTGCCCATCTGTGGAATTTGGCTTCCAAAGCAGGTTCCCTTGGTGGTTTGAAAGAATCATTGTTGTTTGGTTTTTGGGCCACACCCAGTGACACTCAGAGGTTATTCCTGGCTATGCACTCATAAATTGCTCCTGGCTTGGGGGACCATATGGGATGCTGGAGGATTGAACTGCAGTCTATCCTGGGTCAGCTGTGTGCAAGGCAAATGCCCTACCACTTCACCACCAGCTGTCGGACTTCTGTGCTACTCTGAACCCATTACATGCCCGAGAATCAACATTCCCTTCAAGTCCAAACTAGTCTAAAAACAAAGAAGCAAAGGTGATGTACAGAAAACATATACATATAAATCTTGTGCAATTGCTATTTGTCAATAACACAGTAAAGCTTATGATGTAACAAAATAAAAACAAAAATGAGTGTTAGTGAGGTTTGACTTAATTATTGCTTTTGCTTCATAAACAATTATGGTTTGAGAGAGATTTAAAAAAAAGGCTGATCAATTTATTATTATTATTGTTGTTTTAACGGCCAGAATTGAAAATATTTTTTCTCATCCAGAAATTGAGGGCATCTGATTACTGAATACCCTGATCCTGTTATATTGCTTTAAGGACAGTAAAAGTACAGCTGGCATATGCTATAGTATTCTAGGCATGAATATAAAGCACGAGAATAAATATGATACTTTCTCAAATTACAAAACCGCTCAAAACTTTGCCAATGTGACTCATGCAAACACCACGTCAGGTCAGTTTCATATTCCAAATACTGCATCAGCTCCACATCTCTATCTCCCTTTTCATAAAAAGAAGTTCTCACTTACTCCCAATACTGGCAGGCAGCTCTGGAGGCAATAACTGTATTGTATTGTCCCATATGATCATTCTGGAATTGACATCTTCACACACGTGTCCTGACACACTTCACACAAACACACAAAGCATATACACCTTACACACAAAGTTCTATACACACAGATGCACGCACACACATCCCATCTTTAGGATTTGTAGATGACTTCAAGCCTGAGCCTACATTTCTATTCTATACTTCTCTATGGCATCCTGAAAAATACTGCTTATTCAGCAAAAATAGTCTTTCTCTTCCTCCTTTATTTCCCCACTCACTCTTTTCTCCTTCCTTTCTTCTCTACCTTCACAACCCTTCCTAATGTTTCATTTCTGATTGACCTAAAATAATCCCTCGTTCTTCCTGCTATCCCTAAGGTCCACTTGATAATACAAAATATAGGTATAAACACCTCCCTTATTTCCTGTCATCTACCTCTCAAAGGCAGAGTTCGCCCTTTTATTTTTTTCAATTATTGCCACTCTAAAAATACCCCTACCATCTTAAACCAAGCTGTTCATTGTGTACAGATTTAAAACATGTAATAGGTTCCCCGTCCCATCATAAAAATAGTTGTTGCACACTAAATATAGTTTTCTTATGAAGTTATAACATACATTGTGAAAATGTGTCCTCAGAAACTGCAGATCAGTCAATATGGTAAAGCAGCAGAGATACTAAAGCTAACACGATCCATTTGGTTTGGCTTTCTTCCCCTCCCAACCTCTTAATGTAGAATTGATTGTGTCTGCAACGTGAAGAAACATGGTCTAAAAATATGGATTCTGTGCAATGCAATCCTTAACAGCCCCCCATTAATAACAACTTAATGTAAGAGAAATGGAATCATGATAGCCTTTTCTGGGCAAATACAGAGAGAAACACTGTTCATTTTATGGCTGTTAAGAGTGCATGGAGTCAGCCCAACCTTTCTGCTGGGAGTTTTGGGTGGGAACTAGTGTAAGGATGGACCCAGTGCTATGAAGTTCCCACCAGCTGTGGCTCTAATATTCTCTAAATGGCCCCATCACCACTGCTTTTCTTCTACTCCCAGTGAGGCTGGTCTCCAGTCTCTCCAATAGCAAGGATGCTGGTTTGCTTGTAACAACCATTTGTCCTATTTTGGATCGGTTGTGGCTTAATCCAAATCCAAGTGATTCTTTTTGGTTCCCAAAATTCCTTTCTCTTTTGACTCTTGGGAGCTGGAGTTTGATGGATGAACAACTTTTTCAGTTTAAATTTATTTTTATCTTTGTATATTGCAGCTTCTGGTCTACATAAGGATTGCTGAGTTTGTTTGCACTTTAATAAATATTCCATTAAAATGCTTTGATGTGTTGATTTCTTGGTTTCTTGGTAACCCAAGCACCAAAGTAGCTTCCTTGGTAGAAGGAAGTTTTATTGTTCATCTTCCTCTTCCTCCTGGTTGGCATAGATCCCGGCTTCCCAGCGCAAAGCCAGTGCGCTCTTTCTTCGATTAACTCGTGTGGCCTCAAGGACCTAGAGAGAGAGAGAAGAAAAGTTACACAGGGCTCATGAATGTTCATCTCTGGTCCTTTCCTTTTCTCAATAGCTTCCGGATATTAGAGGGGAGAGTAGTCAAATGTCTGGTAAGGCTAGGAGAAAAGAGATATAAGGACATATAGTGAGACAGGAAATCCTGGGTTTGCACTGATCTCAGAGCCCAAAGTTTGTTCTCTGACCCACAGTTCTTAATAATAGAGATTTGTTTCCTAAAATTCTGCAAATTCCTCTAGGCCAGACCTGACTCTGATCAAGTTTTTAAATAACAAGGCAGATCAGACCTCATATTCCCCCTTTAAATTAGCAGTATCTGATGAAAAAAAAAATTCAGTGTATCTATACTATCCAAAAATGTAGTCATGGGCCATATGCAGCCATGAGAGCTGCATGGGTCCAGTGTAACTGCTAGGTACTAAATATTTCATTTTAATTTATCATCCTTGTGGAATTTTAATTTTAATGGAACATTTTAATTTTATCTTAATGTCCTCGACTCCCAGGCTAAACAGCATGGCTAGATATTAGACTTATAGCTATTCAAGCCCATAAAAAGGCAATCAGAGTGTTCAAATGTCACATTTGGGACACGTGTACAAATAAATAAAACATAAGGAAATAATAACTTTAACATAGAGGTTCCTGTCTTCTTGGATAGGCCTCCCTACTCCAGCTCACACAACAATCAATCTGTGGAATCTTGGGGTAAAATTCTCAGCCAATCTGCTCCAGTTTTACTCAGATATGGATGAAATCCATGTGAATAACTTCTAGTTTACCAACTTAGGAGAAATGGCTTAGTTCATGACATGGCACCAAAACCAACCAATTAGTGATTATGGCATGCACTTATGAGGTGCAGCTTCTGATTTTTAAAGAAACTTCCAGTCAAGTCCAAATTGGTTAATTGTCCAAACTGAACTGGAGGCTTTGATGATTCTAATAGCAATCCTCTGGGCGAGGCACAAAGATTATGATAAACCCAGAGTCATGAAAAGATGTGAGCTAGAGGCAATGGTAGTGTTTCATTTGTATACCAGATACAGCAGATTTTGTATCGGTTAGGAGTTTCTCTTAACCTGCTTTTCTGCACCTGTAACTATGGAACTTTTCAGACCTTTCCTGTATTTTCCTTTCTCTGGGAACCTTTCATTGTCTTTCCTGTAGGCAGAGCAAGGCCTGACATGCCGAATGCCATGATGTCAGCTTGATACATGGTTAATCTTAAGTTCACCTACCAGTCATAATGCATCCTGGGAGTAGGCACTATAGATACTCAGAGTCTAGAACAAGATATCAGTATCAGGAAGTAGACTCCCATGCCTGGCTAGGTTTAACAGAGAATTTTTTGATTCTCTGTGTGATACTATGGTGTGAGAAACAGTAATGGGTTGAATGAACCCTGGCAGCTCAAGAGTTCCATTTCCTGTTCTGGCATTGGAGCAGGTCATGTACTTGTTCATAGGTATCTGAGCCTCTATTGCAGCTGGTTAAAGCAACATCACTAGCCTTTTTATTGAGCACAACCCAAGCGATGCTCAAGGGTCATCCCTGATTCTGCACTCAGAAATTACTCCTGATGGTGCTTGGGGACCATCTGGAATGCCCGGGATCAGACCCGGGTCAGCCACATGTAGGGCAAATGCCCTACCTGCTGTACTATCGCTTGGGCAAAATGTCACTAGTGTAGACAGGAAGCAGTGGAAACTCTCAAGTTCAGGCAAAAGAGAATTGAAATCTGCATGACCCTGGGACTCTGGGGGCTCTGGGGAAGTCACTGCTCCTTGTGCCTTAGCACTTTGCTATGTAAAAGAGAAATAAACCCGGCAGTACAAAGTTGGGTAGAGGAAGAAATAAAGCGATACACCTAAAATTTAAAACAGTTCCCACTACATAGTGAGTTTCCAAACAATAATTATTTCCATTATCATCATAGAAAGGACTTTGGGAAATGTGCAGAGAACGTTAAACATAAGGAATTTTAAATTAATTTTAGTTTAGATTGAGAACCATATCTGACTATCCCCTCAGGGATCACTTCTGGTGAACTTTGTTCCAGGGAGTGAACCCAGGTTTAGTCAAATTCAAGAAGTGCCTCACTTTTACAGCGCCAACACAATGCATATTTTATAAGCTCTTCAATGTGTAAAACGTCCATCTGTCTGCTTCACAAATTGAAATGGTTTATATAAATCAAGGACTCTGGGGGAAAATGGGGCCCCCATCCTTTACAGATGTCCTTGGCTCCTATGTCCAAATCCTGTATTAATTTTCAATCATCTTGAGCAGAGATATTTTTTACCTTGTTACAATTTATCTTTCGGTCCATCTTACAGATGTTTATTATGTTTATTTGATGCTACATACTGAGAAAGAAGTGTCTCTTTTCACATGGAGCTTATCATAAAAAGTGGAGTGGGAGAAAAACAATGTAGGTAACTATGGAAACCTTTAGCACAGCTTAATGTGTGTTTGGTTATCTATTTGCTCAGGCTCAAGCCAGTCTGTCCTCTATGACAAGAATGAGTCTTTTTCCTGTCATCTGTAGGGTCACTTAACAGGATTCCGAAGTTGTATTGAAATATAAGGCCTCCAGTAATGGCATAAACAACAAAAATAATCTGTCATCAAATCAGCCCAGCTACCTTGAGAAGAAGTCATCGTTGGGATCTAGGAGTGACTCAGGGATGAAACTATATAACTAACTGATCTTTTGAAGATTCTAAAGCCAAGCCCCGAGGAAGAAGCTTTAATGACCACCTGTCTAAAATTTAATTTGGTGTGAGCATATGAAAATTCAAAGCTCTCATTACTTTATTACTACATATTGGTTTTATTTTATGAAATGAAAAAAGTTCCATTATCTGGGGGCCAGAGAGCACAGAAGTAGGATGTTTGCCTTGTACAAAGCAGACTCGGGACTGACCCAGGTTCTATCCCAGGCATCCCATATGATCGCCCAAGCCTGCCAGGAGTGATTTCTGAGTGCAAAGCCAGGAGTAACCTTCTGAGGGTTTCCAGGTTTCCCACCCCCCCCAAAAAAAAATTCCATTATCTGAGTCATAAAAGTAATTGCCTTTGGGCCAGAGGGCCAGAGAGACTGTATAAGGGTAAAAACACTTGCCTTGCCTGGCCTCAATTTAGTCTCTAGCACCACTCATGGCATGGCCAGCCAGGAGTGATCACTGCATGCAGTCAGGAGTAAGCCCTAACAATGGAGAATGTGGCCATAAAGGAAAATCTAAAACAAATAATAGTTAGCCCATCACACATCCTCTGTTTTAGTTCTCGCTGCTATTATGATCCCAACACATATGAAGGAACTAAAGGAGAGTTTTCTATAACCTCACAAATGCTGCCTACAAGAGGCGGCCAAGTTTTGCTTAAGAACTCTGGGTGCAGAAGTTTGGCTCGAGGCTACCCTGCTACTGCATGGTTGGAAGGACAGAGGAGAGAGAATTGCCAGCAAGAGCAATACACTGTCTCTCTAGAAACAGAGAAAAGCACCCTTGTACACAGAATGGCAGGCCTGGTTTACTGTTTGAGCTTTTCACAAAGTAATTCACATTTATGAATAGTAGGGAGATATCAATTCTCTTGACTATCCTTATTATTTCTCCTACTAAAGAAATTCAAGCAAATGACTTAGCTCTGAGTAGCCATTGACATATACAATTTTATTTGGAGAAGATACACATTAAATATATGTTAATATTTTACACCTATTCACTTTTCTATTCCCTATTTATATGAATTTTTTGTTTTGTTTTTGGGCCATACTGGGGAGTGCTCAGGGCTTATTCTTGGCTTTGTGCTCAAGGATCCTCAGAAAACATATGTGGTACTAGGGGTTGAGCTGATATCAGACATGTGTAAGGCAAATGCTCCACTTATTGAACTACTACTCCAGCCCTATATGAATGTTTTAGTTACTATTTCTTCTTTAGCTAAAAATAGACCAGGCCCAGTTCTATCTTCTTTAGATATATTTAAAAAGATTTCTATTATTCTTAACTATGCTCACTTAAAGGCAGTATGGAATTAGGACATAATGCTCAAATTGCCATCCCCTAGGTGAGAACCACAATTAGATACTAAAAAGCAGCATGTAATGATATTATCAATATTCATTTTAGGCTTTCTGGAAAAAAATTACTATCAGCAGCATATATCATTTAAATCATTAATTATAATTCTTTGGCAAAGAGAGAGATTTAAAATACTTTGGGCCACAGTAGTATCACAGGAAATCTGATGGGAAAATTACATAGTCAACTAAGCCCTGTGAACCTAAAAAGTAACACAGGAGACTCAACTAGCATCATCCACAGTCCAGTGAATCCTTAGACTTCAACTTTAATAATATCATGGAGCAATATAACAATGATTTCAAATGGACTCTTGTTGATCTAAGTTTTGAAAATTCCATTTGCATTTGTGTTGTAACAAACAATATAAAGTACATATGTGTCTGCAAGGAAACAGTCTATGGTGGTGGATAGGAAATTGAAGACACTGATGAAGGGAAAGTCATGCTGGAGGTGGGATTTGTGTCTGAACATTTAATGCCTGAAGTGACAGTATTATGAACAACTTGGTAAATCACTGTGTTATAATTAAAAAAAATTAATCCCAAATTCTATAGATAAATACTTGCACAACCCATTTGAGGAATAATTTGCATATATAGTGCATTAAGGATATAGAAACTCTATAACCAATATAGCATTCATTGAGGAACCATGCAAAGTGGAAACTACAGGTAAACTAGAAAAAGACAGAGAAAGAGAGAAAAAGCTTAAAGGACAGGAGTGCATGTTTTGTAGATAAGTGGTCCAGGTGTAATTTCCAGCACTGTCTGGTCCCTTAAGCACTGCTGAGTGTGTTCCCCCACCAAAAAAGTAAACTAAATTCTATTACTATAAGGTTAGATACATGGAAAGATAATAATTCAGTGGAGTATTTATTATACAGCAGTCAAAAGAAATACATTGGAGTCATAACTGTCAACATCACACACCTAAAAACAATTCAGCCAAACAGTACAAATATGACAGGGGTGGGGAAGGCTTTTTTCTTATAAGGGCCATTTGGATATTGATAGCACTGTTCATAGTTACATACTATGGGCAGATGGGGTGTAGGCAGTCAATGAGAGGCACATGTATCCATCATGTACCAGTCCAGACCACATATTCTCATTCTGCATGTTCCCCACCCCTGGAGTAGAGAATACATCTCTGTGATACCATTCTAAAGCATGCAAAGCCAAAACATTATTTACATATACAGACATGAACTCAGAAACATGCATGGAAATGATGAATACTAAACTCAAGACTTGCCTCAGGAAAGAGAAATATGGGAAGTAGGAGAGTGACTGAGTTTCAAATATAACTTAAGAGGGCTTGCATTGTATTTCTAACAGCAATTTCCTTTGTTGCTTTTTAAAGTTTTTTTTATTTTGTTTTGTTTTGCAGTTACATCAGTGGTACTCAGTGTTAACTCCTGTCTCTGCACTCAGGAATCAGTCCAGGTGGGCCCTAGGGACCATCTTGGGTCCCAGAAATTGAGCCCAGGTTGGCTACATGCAGGGCAAATGCCCTACCCACTATACTATCATTCTGGCCCCTGCAATAGCAATTTCTTTTTCAAATAGTAAGCAAATATTGTAAAGGATGCAAATGGAAAGACTGTCTAGAAAGAGAGATGGTCTTTACTGTGTATTATGCCACACTTTGGGACATTTGAATGTCAAGTTAATGGCACCAAGGACTTTGGTATTGTTGATGGCTTTTGACTTTTATGAACCTAGAGAAATGCCAGACTTGAGGAAGGTTCTCAATTAGCCCCTGAAAAAAAATAAATGGCTGGGGGCCGGGCGGTGGCGCTGGAGATAAGGTGCCTGCGCTAACCTAGGACGGACCGAGGTTTGATCCCCCGGTTCCCCATATGGTCCCCCGTGCCTGCCAGGAGCGACTTCTGAGCGAATAGCCAGGAGTAACCCCTGAGCATCACCGGGTGTGGCCAAAAACCAAAAAAAAAAAAAAAAAAAAAAAAAAAAAAAAAGGATGAGTCTGGCTACAATTTTGTATATTTGAAATAAATATTAAAAAATAAAAAATAAATATCATGTGCTTTCTCATAGCAAAAGAGAAAAATATGGGGAGAAATAAAGAAATCTATTGCCTTTTTCATCAAAGGAAGTGGTTAGGGAGGGAGACTGATGTATTCCTTGCTTAAAGACACTCCCCAAACAAAAAAGATGGGGGCTAGAGAGATAGCACTTGGCTTGCCTACAACCAACCTGGGTTTGAACTCTGCCTCCCTATGTAGTCCCCTGGAGCCCTCCAAGAATGATCCTTGAGAGCAAAACCAGGAGTAAGCCCTGAGCACTGGGCCTAAATCAAAAACAAACAAACAAACAAAAAAAAAAAAAAAAAAAAAAAAGAACGGAGTCAATAGATCTGGGACTGCTTATTTTGGGAACAACTTTGTTTGAAGTGAGGAAAGGAAACACGCTTGTGTTGTATTGAGGTACACAAAGAACTGGTTCTGAGGCCAGAGGACAGCAAATAGGAACATTTTTGTCCTGCACATGGCAAACCTAGGTTTGATTCCTGGCATCTCATATAGTCTTTTGAGCACCACTAGGAGTAATTCTTGAGTGCATAGCCAGAAGCAACCTCTGAGCAACTCTGGGTGTGTCCCTCCAAACAAAACAAAATAAAACAAACAAAAAAACAACATCAAAAATAAAACAAAACCCCTCAAAGCCCCCCAAAGAACTGCTTCAATCATATAGCTCAATCCTCTTGAGTCCTGGGCCAGTCCAGAGTGTATTTACTATTAGTGATATTAGAAAACAGAAAAATCCACATTGCCAATACCTTGTGCCCTCAGCTCCAAGTGGCTTCCAGATCTGAGCTGGTAACCCCAACACCCCGACACAGCCAAGCTGAATTATGTGCCCCATGAATGCCAACATTCCCAAGCCGTCTCCCAGTTCACTCAAAAGTTAGGAAGAAGAGAATGGGGGAAGCAAATTGCTTTCCTGCCTTGTTCAGGAATACCCTCCCCTCCCAACACACACACACACACACACACACACAATGTCCGAAGGGACAAAGCACAACAGCATGCACCTGGGCCTCTCATGCAGGAAGACCAAGACAAATAAGCTGAAAAGTACCTCGGAAGTCACCTTGCAAGACAGTAACTTAGAGGTGTACTGGCAGAGAGAAAAGACCAGGGTTAGTATACAGCAGAGACCCGCTCACACCCCACTGTGAACACACACCTTGTGGTGGGCACATGGGTAGTGAGGGAGTATCCAGACACCAGAGCATACCCATCCCAGGACTTGTAACCTCTGATGTGCACTTATTTAAAAGTCTGTATCTCTGGGAATATGAAGTCCTCGTGTTAGTTAATAAAAAACAGCAGATAGGTTACATTTGATTCAGTCAAGGTTTGTAGTTTCCATTTTCTGAACTTTGATTTAACAAGACTTTGCTCTTTGTGGAAACTGGTTGCACCCTCTACTCTATACTCCCCCACTCAGTCCTTGAGTACCATTTGCATTTACTAGAATCTAGCCCATCTGAGTTGGGTGATGGTTATTTTCATATAGAGAGGGATACTCCCCCCCACACCCCGAAAGCAGCCTCAAGGCCCAATATGTCAGTGCAGAGGACCCAGGTCATAGACTAGAGATGGTTTGAATGGCAGGAATGTGGGGGAAGGTTAGGGGAAGCTGACTAAGGAGGGACACTGCCCAGGGAAACCCAATAAGCCTCCTTCATCACAATCTAGAGGGCCTGAGTAGATGGAGTTCCTGAGAAGGGATGATTGTATAGAAACTGAAAATGGCCCACCCTTTGAGAATCCTTCTTAGGAGAACCCTCCCAATGTCTGGGAGTTTTCCTGCCTTCCTTTCTTTTTCCTTTACTGAGTTCTTTTCTAAATACAAAAAAAAGAAAATGACCCTTCAGTTCCTGCAGGAGATTCAATATGTCTGCAAGAAAATCTTGGAAAGACAAAGGCCTATCTACAGGCTCTACGATGAAAGGTTAGTAATGACCTCACATTTACAGTGCAAAGAAGACAGGACATTTGTGAGATGGAGGTAACTGGTAACCACAAACTTGTTAGGTTAGGTGGAATCAAAGATCTGTCTGTGATCACTGACTGTAGTCTCCCCTTTGCAGCTTCCATGGGTATCAATGAGAACCCAAGAGCGTCCCTGATGCTGAGATTCAGGGGACTGAGATTCTTATAGAGGCGCCAGATGAAGTGCAGCTTCATACACTCATGAAGCCAAAAGGTGCCCTAGTTGGGGGGAGAAATGTGGACTGTAACCTCTTAAGAGATGCAGTACCTAGAACATTGAGCTTGACCTTGTCAGTCAAGAGAACTGATAAAACTCTCTGAGTCCTACACAGGCAGCTCTACAGGCTGCACAGACACTGTTTTGCTGTTAATTTTATTTTATTTAAACTTTGGGAGGGGGAAAGAAGAAAGAGAGGAAGAGAAAGAAGGAGAGATAGAGAAGTTTTCATTTGGACACAGGTTAGGAACTTCCACCAGAGAAAGGAAAGGCGATCTAACAAGCATTACAAAACAAGAATCCATCTTCTTCTGAGACCTTGGTCAGGTTGAGGGATACAAGTGATAAGAACCCTCTCCCCCAAACTGCTAAATATCCCTCCTATTAGGGCACCAAGAAACCCATTTAGAACTAGGATTCCCAAAAGAGAGGCAGCACACCCGGCCTGAGATGGCACCAGCTCAGCTAAAAGGTCATTTCTATGCCAAACAGCATTCCAAGTAAGAGAAACCCACAGAGCAGAGCTGCTGCTCTGGAGGTGCAATTGTACACAAACAACCCCCTCCCCAAGTCAAGGGGTTTGATGCGGCTGCAGCTCAATGTCCCCCATTGGCATTCATGCCACTCACAGTCATGCTCCCAGAGGAACAAAATGCCTTTTCTGATCCTCACCAAGACCCTGTGTGGACTGGTAAATAGATGGGAGAAAGAACAATCCCTCCTGGGCCAGAAAGGATCTGAGATGCTGAGATGCCCAAGAGGAATAAATGGGGCCTGGCTGAAGCTTTGTGCTGGTGACATTAGAAGGAGACCAGCTCAGAGCACAAAGCAGCTAGCCCAAAAGGCAAAAGACCAGGGACACTGGGGATAACTTAAAGAGACTCCTCCCTACCCCAGGTTCTTAGGTTCTAGACTTTTTAAACTACAAAAGGAGCAGAAGAGCTAGGAAAGATTTCAGATCAATAACAGAGTCTCTGGGTAGGCATGCCAAGATTTCAGAATAGTGGTGTTATCTCAGGAACATGCTACAATGTTCCAATCGCCCCCCAAAAAAGATTATTCTATGAGTCAGAGGCCTTTCTTCCTGATACAAATGAGATTTTTTTATCCAGTGGGAACCTCAATGCAGGGGTGGGTTGGAGGGACCAGTGCTGCTCAAGGGCTGGGATCTAGAACACTGTTTTGAGGGAAAGATCAGTTTTTCTGGCAGGAAAGTTACTCAAAAAAAAAGCAGTTTTCTGCAGTTTCTCTCTCACTCGTTGGTCATTCATTGTTATCAATGCATCTAATACAATTGTAGAGACACACCCAGTTACCTGCTTTTAGGTTTTCACTTTCCTAAGGAAAGTGAAAATTCCTCATGGAATTCTGGTTAATTCAGAAAGAGATGGGTATTCCCACGGCAAACACAAGAGTTGGCCCCCATAAGGTTGAAGGCTGCTAAGAGACTGAAGGAAGGAGTACTGACAGCTGGAAGGGCTGAGGTAGGTGATTCTGTCTTAGAAGGCATATTTACCCTAAGAATGGAGGTGAGAAGGGAGCCAGAACAGAAGTCTAGCCCCTTCTCAGTACTCAGGTTTCAAGCAAATTCATCTGCTTTCCATAATTATCCTTCTGGTCAAAGAGACAATGGAAAAAAAAATAATGAAAATGGCAGAGAACAGCTTGGGGGAAAGAAGTGAAGACCTGTTCATTCTAAGTAAACTTGATCTTCTCCAGGCTGAAATGTAAATACAATCAATAGAAAAAGAAACCCTGAATCAAAAGGAATAAGTGGTAGGGTAACCAGTGACCAGAGAGTAGAGTTACTTTATAAGGGATATGTTCTGTCTTTTCCAGCTTGGATCTCTGAAAAGATACTGTTGGTAAGATTGCTCTGACCATTCCTAAAAATTTGCTATGACAACCAACTTGATTCTCTTGAAACAGCACTAGCAATGTGAAAACCTTGGTTTGGAATCCAAGATCTAGAGCTAGGGACAGTCCGAACATTTCTTCTTGATCTGAAATGTTGAGTTATTTGAGAAAAAAAAATGGAAATGCAGTCAACAATTGCTTAAGTGAAGGCCAAACAGGAGATAAAAGTGCTAATTTTCCAAGGTGTTGAGGATGGGGTAATCAAAGCTGGTGATTATTTGTGGGGAGGGGAGGCTCCTAAATGCTGGAGCTGACATAAATTTCCAGCCTCTCCATATGAAGTGGATCAAACAAGACTCTGTGCTTCTAAACTCTTGTCTTTTGATATCTGCACTAGAGCTCAAAAGGCCTGCATATGAGCCATGGACAGTTCATTGAGAAACACTCCTGTGGGTGAGTACAGAATATTTCCAGTCACCAGAAGGCAAGAGGTCTGTTCAGCTAACTTCCACTGGAGCTGTTGCTGTGTGCCACCATTGGACAAAAGAAACAAGCTCTAAGTTTCTCTCAATCACAGGCAACAGCAAGTACTTGAAGGCAAATTCTCTATTAGAGGTGGGACAGTCAAGAATGGCTGGTGAAGCAACTTTCATGAACAGAAAATGTCCTCTAAGTTCAGGAAAGGCTGCTGCAGCAAAAGCACAAGCAGCACCAGGATGATCCAATCCCTGTACTGATTTTGGGAAAAGCTCAGACAAATATATCATCCTCCTAAAGGGCATCGGGCAATTATCCTCACAGTTCAGGTGTGACCCCCCCCCCCAGGAAATGCCAAGAGAGAGTCTTCATGGAAAAGTTGGAAAAGTCATATTCAGTGTATGCTTTCACTTCCAGAGTCCTTTAACTGAGTCGAGGGTTTAGGTAATACAAAATGAATAAAATTTCTATGGCCAATGCAATAACATTCAATTTTAAGGTTCAAATGATTGACCATCCAAATTGGGACATATCTCAAAGGGTCAGGGGATGCCATTCACAATGACACCCCAATAGAACAGTCACAAACCAAGACTGTCCTTTGGTAATAACTGGGGAGCACCCTAGCCCTACTTAAGTTAGTGGTGATTTCAGAAGTCCTTGAAAGAGCAGAGGTCACTTTAATGTGTGCTAAAAGACTAAGGCTAGCAGTTGCCATGGAGGCTGGGGAATGTGCCACAGCTCTGAAGTCTATTACTGGACAAAGCACAGAGCAGAGTGTCCTGCCTGGGTCACATGAAGGTTGTGTGCAAAGTTCTTGTCATGGAAGAGAGCAAGGTCCTCAAAAGTCATTCCACATGGCTCTACATGACCCAAGGCCACACACACAGGCTTGGCAATAGCTCATATTTAAGTCTTTTAACACATATTTAACACATATTTAAATCTTTTGAGCACCATGCAACACTGATGATGAAGATAGCCAAGGAGATATAGCCTGAATCTTCATCATTCTTTAGAAAAAAAAATAAAATCTCTGCAGAGCAGGTGGAGGACATTTGACTTTCTCTATTTCTCATCCAGGAAGTGGTTCCCTACATCCTGGTGGAGGACTTCAGGGTGTGTGCGGATGATTTTCCCCACTATGTAGTCTGATGTCTTCGCAATGGTAAGCTCCACAATTTGCTCCTAGTCTGATGAACGTTTTTAGAGAAGCAAGGCCAAGACCCAACCCAATTCCATACAGGTTACAGTCACACATTTGCTATCTGGATTTGGAACCCCCCATAGTAGACGCACAACCATAGACACATCCGGAGCACCAGGCGCTCCCCTTACAGAGGAGAAAGAGGAAAGGAGGAAAAACTTACACTACTATCATCCATTCTCTCGCGCCTTTTAGATTTGTGTGTCTCATAGTCTTCCATGAGGGTCTGCATCAGATTCTTGGGCCGCTGGGATCCGGCAGCCTCTTCAGGCCCTAAGTCAGGCTGCAAGCTGGGGCCTTCAGGTGTGGGGGATGGAGGAGGTTTGACTTTCTCTATTTTCCCTGTAACAACACGAAGAGAACACCCTTTCTAAGCTGGTCTGCTTGTGGCTGCTTTCAGAAAGAAGAGAAAATTGGCAAAAGAAAAATATAAAATAAAATAAAAATTAAATGAAATAATAAACAAAACAAGAAAAATTAAAAAAAATAAATAAAGGAATATCTGGCAGAGCAGGTGGTACCAACACAAATTACTCTCAGGAGCTCAAGCATTTAAAGACAAAAAAGAATGTCACAGAGCAGTCCAACGAAGAGCTCAGGGAAACCAGTACTAAAACACCAACTCAGAGAGGCCTCTCAGGCACACTGCGAAATATCAGACAGACAGACAGACACAAAGACAGACTGACAGAAATTTATTTCAGTGGTTGGGGGGAATGTATTTTTCTATCACAGAGTATAGACTCGTCAGTAGTGGGAACAGCTTGGTACCTCAGAGACTCTCTGCCCACCCCACAGAGGAGCAGCGCAGAAGCTGAGGCACTTGGCCTGTTGATCTCATCAGGCAAAGCCACCAATTGTGCACTATCCTGCCTGGGCTCTTGGCCTGGACAGGAGATGAGGTCAAACTCCCAGTGAGAACAAGCCCTCCCAGCTGCCACTGATCCTGCATTGTTCAGCTTCACTAGTCACCTTTCTTGCCAGGGTCTCGAAAGTTTTTTGGGTTTGAGGACTTCTAGTGCTTAAGAATTGAACATTCACACAGGCAACTTGAATGAAGGAAGGTGGGCACCAAACAAACACCAGGAGGATAGGATACTGGATTTGAAAACGTTCCCTAGGAGATTTCCGGGAAAAGCTCAGGGTACCTATAATGTGACCCCAGGCCCTTTCATGAAGACCATATGCATCCTTTCCTCTGGGGAAACATCTGGCCCCAACTCCTGGCCTGTACAAAAAATACCTTTTACTACAACAGAGCCCAACAAAATACACCCCTAGGGTAACATTTTTTTGGTTATGATAACATTTTGGTTATGAGTTCTCCAGCTGTACCTTTTGTGGGAGATATAGCTAGAGTCTATGATCAGGAAATGTGAAGAAAATATGCAAAATAAAGGAAGTCACAGACCCATGTGATCCCCTTCCAGATCTAAGCTAAAGGCAGTTACTCCCCATCTTCTAACTTGGCAGTGGCCTAATGCAGTGGGAGTAGAAAAACCCCAGAGAAAACTCTGGTTTCGATTCCAGTGTTTTCTATTAACTAGTTATGTGGTGATTACAGAGCATCATATAATGTTCCCACTATAATCATTAATTACTCAGTTAAGTTCTCCAGGCTTCAATTTCCTTAGCAATAAGGCAAGAATTTTGGAATAAGCTGTCTTGGAGATAGCTCCCTTCCAACTCAAACACTTTGCTAACCTACTAAAAACATTTGGCAAGAAGATCAGTTCTTGCTGATAACCAAAAAAATCCTATGGCCATCACATCCTATGACTGAAGCCATTGTAATACACAAAGGATGCTCTGTTTATGAAACCATTACCTAAGAAACATGGTGAAACCCACTGCTTTGACTAAAATTACTCAGACCATGAAAAGGATATATTCTGGTATGAACTATAGGTAATGAACTATAGGCCCTCTGAAATCTCCATGTTCACTGGAAATGTTTTTTATGGATATTTCTTTATGAATAGTTGACAGTGCTCTGAAGATGCCTATAGATTTATTAGCTATATGAAACATTTGTCAAGATTTTCCCACACTTGCTTCATCTGTTTTACCTTCCTTCCACACTGAAATATTTCAAAGCAATTTCATATCTCAGGCAATATCCACTTAGTATATGCCTAAAGATTCTGATTGATTTTTTTTTTTTTTTTTAGTTTTTGGGTCAGGGGTTACTCCTGGCTCCATGCTCAGAAATTGCTCCTGGCAGGCACGGGGCACCGGGATTCGAACCGATGACCTTTTGCATGAAAGGCAAACGCCTTACCTCCATGCTATCTCCTGGGCCCGATTCTGATTGATTTTTTAAAACAAATCCTCAAGAAATAATATAGCAATGAAGCTCTAGAACCAGCTTATTTGGGCTTTAATCCACTATTTGTAAGTCAGCCACCCCTGGGCAAATTATTTACTGATATTCTATTGTGGTTTATGTTGAATAGATAACATTACAGAGATACCTACCTTTTCAGGTAGTATAAGGACTGAGTTAATGTTTGTAAAGTTAATGCCTGGAACAGCATGCATCCATTGACTCTAGCTACTATCTATTTGAACTCTCTAAAACTATATCTATGGAATAGAATTCAGCAGCTTCATAGTATTGGTACTGGCATAAAACATTTACAACTATTTCTTTGTTTTGTTTTGTTTGTTCTTTAGTTTTTTGGGTCACACCTGGCAGCGCTCAGGGTTTACTCCTGGCTCTATGCTCAGAATTCGCTCATGGAACCATATAGTATGTCGGGATTCAAACCACCAACCTTTTGCAAGCAAGGCAAATGCCTTACCTCCCCGCTATCTCTCCAGCCCCATTTACAACTATTCTAAAATTAGGTACTAGATTGCCAGGTTGACTATTTTCCAACCAACCTCTTAAGTATCTAATCATTTCCTATCAGTTACACCTCCAGCTTAAACATTTATAAAGAAAATCCTGGGGCCCAGGAGATAGCATGGAGGTAAGGCATTTGCCTTTCATGCAAAAGGTCATCGGTTCGAATCCCAGTGCCCCATATGGTCCCCCGTGCCTGCCAGGAGCAATTTCTCTGAGCATGGAGCCAGGAGTAACCCCTGAGCGCTGCCAAGTGTGACCCAAAAAAAACCCCAAAATCCTACCATCACTTTTTCTACCTTTGTCCTCTCCTACACAACAATGCTGAATCCTTGTTTCAGAATCCTTTGACTATACTTCAGTAAAGCCTTTCCCCTACTACCTGGTTATATTTATTTAAGTTTACCTCTTCAGTTAAGCTTTCAAGCCACCCAAAGATAGGACCATCGCCACTATTTATCAATCCCCTCTATTCATATGAATATCAACTCCATTCTAGCAAGACCATAAGTCTGGTTATTTCTGTGTCCCAGCACCAACTGTTGTAACTGGTAGGAAAGAGTTCTTGGTTGTTGAGCAAACCAGTGCATAGTCTCTGAACTACACATAGCAAATTCTTCTAAAATGTGTGAAGACAGTGGCCAAATCACCGATGTAGAATCTGTGGAGTTTAAATGTCTTCACCAAAGCCTGGGAGATGAACTATCCTTATGAAGAGAACCATATACTCGATGGTAAAACTGAGCAATTTAATATGACATTTTGTTGACAGGATTTGTGTCAACTGATTCTCACAACCACAATAGGGTGCCATCGGAGTGGGGGCCATGGTGTCAAAGTATAGATCACACAGGTTCTGGTGCTAGAGACCATCTGAATTACATAAGCTGGTGACAATGACTGAAATCCAAAACCAGTGTTGAGTACAGCTAAATGACATGATAGGACATGTGCTGAGAAGAAAATTTAAAATAGGCAAAAATGATTACTGAATATTTGAGTCAGGACAGCCAAGTCTAAACTTGACTGAGAGCACATTTACCAATTATAGCCACTTGAGGTCGCTTCAGTCTTAAAAAAGAAAGGCTGACTTAGTCACTCTGGACACTTGTTTTCAGAAAATGATGTCCAAGAGAAAAGTCTGAGAAAGAAATGGCACACTGAAGAGGCAGCACAAAGTGACAGTCCCCAGAGCAAGTGTAACCCCATCTCTGAACTTCTGCTTGTGGGGAGGTCAGATAGATTGGTTTCTCTGTCAGATCCAGTAACCCACCTAAACATCCTGTCCCCCCACAGAATGGTCAAAACTAACGTGGGGAATTCTGTAAGTCCTATTAGGAATCTCATTAGGAGTTAAAAAAAAAAAAAGAGAGAGACCTACTCCACACCAAAAGCACTCTCAATTAGGATGGCTAAAAAAATTAAAGTAAATTAAATAAATTAAAATTATTTTGTCCTCAATTTTCCAATTAGCCCCACCAGTGGACACTGCAGACCTACTATTGCTCAGGTCCATTATGTGACCTTGCTGCAAATGGTTCATGCCACAATCCTAGGGGTGTTTTTCCCTCCCTTTGGTGGCCCTGTTTGACTTTCCAGACAAGTGATGGTTTGTCTCTGGGATTCTTCATGCATCTCACCCAGGATCCCCAAATTTCAGTCCCACTTGCTCTATCAGTATTTGTTTTCATCTACACTGAGTCACCTGGAGAAGGACTGAAATATTGAGTAGATAGATGTTGGCTAAGAAAGGCATTTCTTTTCAATACTGATAAAATCCAAACCGACCACCAAACATTCTTCCCCAAACAGCCCTCTCAGAGGATTTCAATTTCTGGGGCTCAGAGTAACATGGAATTGTTGTGAAAACTTGTTCTGGCCTGGACCTAAGGCAGGTTTTTGACAGCTACAGAGCCAGGATGAGCTCAGCCAAGACAGTAGACTATGACCAATATTAAGAGTGAAGGGTGGAAAACATTTTTTGAGTTTACTTTATATACTAATTTTACAGGCTTTCCCCAGCTAACAGGCTGGTTCTTCCTGACTGAACACAAAACTATGTTTCCAAGATTGTAGTTTAATACCTCAAACTTTGTAAATGAGTTCTCGATGTTGCAGATTGTCAAAAAATCTGTATTCAAAAACATAGCAATATTGCCATAGCAATACTGGGGGAGGGGCAGAGCGTTGGTACAATGGGAGGGAGATTGCCTTGGATGTGGTCGACCTAGGTTCGATCCTTGGCATCTTATATGGTCCCGTGTACTGCCAGGAATGACCTCTGAGCACAGAAAGCCAGGAGTAACTCCTGACCACAGCCAGGTGGGGGCAGGGGGAGAGAAACAGAGACAGAGAGAAACAGTGAGTTAAAGAAGCTTTAAAAACCAGATAAATCTCTAGAGCTGGAACTTGGGCAGCTTCCAGATCTGAAAGACACTGGAAAGAGACTCTCCTTTACAGCACTTCCTATGTGTGCAGCCCTGCATGCCTTGATTTTAACCAGAAAACTATTCAACAATCTGTTTGAGATGCCAGAACAAAATACCATGGACTGAGAGCTAGAGAGATAGCACCAGTGGCTAGGAAGCTTGCCTGGCTTATGGCCAACTGGAGTTAAATCCCTGGTAGCTCACATGGTCCCAAAAACAATGCTAGGAGAGATCCCTGAACACTGAGCCAGGATTACGCCTGGGCACAAGCACCTCTAGCTGTGGCTGGCACCAAAGCTGAAACAAATCAAAACAAACACAGGAATGAACATTTCTCACAGTTCTGGAGATTGGAGGTCTGAGAAGAGGGTACAACCTTGGTGGGGGATCTGGTGGAGGGCCTCCTTTTTTGTAGACCACCATTTGGCTCTGTCTACTCAGAGTAGAAAAGGAGTCTTCTCTGTCTCTGTCTCTCTCTTTTTCTCTGGGCCTCTTTTTATAAGGGCCCGGATCTGTGAGGCCTCTTGATAACTTCATCTAACTTTAATCACCTTCCAAAGAACCCCCACTTTCACATATCACCACCCTGGAGGCACAGAAATTTCCTGGGGACATACTTCAACCCATAGTTGCCATTCAATAGACTTGCTACCCGGAACTATAAAACATTTAAGTTTGTATTGTCTGAGGTCATGATGCTTGTAAGAATTTATCCTAATAGCAATAGGAAACCAGTATAGATATAAACCAAGCAGATCTCCCATATTTGTAAGTATAAGACAGGTCATGATGAGGATTACAAATCACTACTATTAAAATGTAATTATTTTTATATGGTTCTGGGGATCAAACCTAGGGACTCTCCGCACATGCACGGCAGGCACTCAATTGCTGAGCATTGCTTTCACTTCTGTCTTTACTGCTCATTTGTTTACACAATAAAAATAATTAAAATTCCAGATGTGTTGTATTGTTTTGGCTTTTCTTTAACACCTGGAGGTGCTTATTTCCTGGCTCTGTGCTCAGGGGGAATCACTCTTGGGGATGTGGCCACAGGGTAGAACTGGGTCAGTCTCATGCAAGGCAAAATGAATGTCTAAACCCCTGAATTACCACTCCAGCCCCCCTAAAACCTTTGCGGTATACTAACTAGCCCAGGCAAGAAAAGCAGATAGGGAGTGAAGTGATAGTATAGTGGGTAGAGTACTTACCTTACATGTACCCAAACTCAATACTAGGTATCCCATATGATCCCCTAACCACTGCCAGGAGTAATCCTTAAGGGTAGAACCAGGAGTAAACCCTGAGTAGCACTGGGTGTGACCCCCAAACAAACCAAAACAAAACAAAAAAGCAGGTAAGGCTGCTTGCTTTTGCTTCCAGGAACCAAGCAGAGAATAGGCCTTTTGATTTCATAGACACCTGCCCAGGGAGAGCAGCGACACTTCCCCCAGGTTTCAGAGAAACTCTTCTTTATCTCTGTGTCCCTGTGTCCTGTGTCTGTCACAGGAATGCCTGGTCCCAAGCTATGGCAGTAAGAACAGAAACTGGCTGAGGTGGCAGAATTTTGCTCTGCCTCACATCACAAAGGGAAGAGAAACTGAGGAAATTTATGTTTCCTGTGTATTTCTTTAAAATAGTTAAAAATCTCCTTCTGGGCCAGAAAAAGAAAAGTGATGCCTAAGCTACACTTCCGGAGTTTCCAAGACAGCCGGATTTCCCTTGGGCATCTGGCAGGTGGGAGGGGTAGGCAATGGGAGGGGGAGAAAACTTGCCATTCCCTCACCCAGAGAACCAGAATGAAGCCATAGACCTTTCTCTACCCAAGTGAGAGCCCAGGCTCTCTTCTTGCAGGAACTTGGTTGACTCTGATAAAGCCCAAAATGTGGGTTCCAAAGTTTATGAAAGTATTTTGGTTGGACTTAGTGACTTAAGATGCTTATTCTATCCCAAAGATAGAGGTCTCGAATCAAAGAACCTTTTCTCAAAAGAGAAGAAAAAGGCACTGCCCACTTGAGTGAAAACCCAGAGTCAAGCGCAGAAAAACACCCACTGCATGG
This sequence comes from Crocidura indochinensis, assembly GCA_004027635.1. NCBI lineage: Eukaryota > Metazoa > Chordata > Mammalia > Eulipotyphla > Soricidae > Crocidura > Crocidura indochinensis. The sequence continues at coordinate 21,606 of PVKC010013995.1, forward strand.
CATGCCTGGGCGTGGGCTCCTTCAATGGCCTCCTTTCTTCCTGCAGTGGCATGGGCAGGGGGGGTGAAGCTGCAATCAATGAAAGGGACTCCCTGGTTTCCAGGGAGAAATGAACTCAGATGTGCATCTTAAGCTTCATTTCTGCTCAGTCAAGAGCCTCCCCCGTAGGGCCTGGTGGGCATATGTAGATTCTTCCATGAGCCACATCCCCAGAGCTCATCCCTATCCCTTCATGTCCTCCTTTGAAGGCCCCAAGAGCGGGTGATGATGAAAGAATTTTCAGGGGCTGGAGAGGTAGTACAGTGGGTAGGATGCTTGCCTTGCAAGTGGCCAATCCAGATTCAACTCCCAGCATCCCATATGGCCCCTGAGCTTGCCAGGAGTGATTCCTGAGTGTAGAGTCCATGAGCACTGCAGGGTGTAGCCCCAAAACAAAACAGAAATACCAAACAAATTTTCAGATGATCAGTCAAACCTAGAAATTAAGAACTACCCCTGCCTGGTAAAACAAGTGAAGAATCCTCCAAGTATTAATACTCTTAAGGTAAGGCAGAGTGTGGAATGAGTTGCTGAATGGACATGCAGATGAACTGCAGAAGGAAAGAGCTCTGCTTATCCTAGGAAATATTGTCTGACCACCTCCTATCCGTTCCACCCCTCCACCACCCAAATAAAAGAAATATAATGAACAACCAATAAGAATGAAAATGGGGGCCCAGAGAGATAGCACAGCGGCGTTTGCCTTGCAAGCAGCCGATCCAGGACCAAAGGTGGTTTGGTTCGAATCCTGGTGTCTCATATGGTCCCCCGTGCCTGCCAGGAGCTATTTCTGAGCAGACAGCCAGGAGTAACCCCTGAGCACTGCCGGGTGTGACCCAAACACCAAAAA
>PVKC010013996.1:0-22299 GCA_004027635.1 Crocidura indochinensis
CGTGGTCTGTCCTAGGCTAGCCAGGCAAGGCAGATGCCTTACCGCTTGCGCCACCACTCTGGCCCCTCAAGGGAGAGTCCTAAAGACCAGGTTGTCCCTATGCTTGGTCCATACCAACCCTCACCCTCCATCCTGAGCTCTGCTCTCTGAGTCTCGTGGCTGGGCCCAGAAGCTGAAGCTGCCCACAGATGGGGAGATGGGGGCAGCTTGATGCCCAGTTACTTCAGAATCACAGGGGCAGCAAAGGCTAGACCTGGTAGCTGAGAGCCCAGGCAGGAAGCAAGTGAGGGTTGCTTCTCCAAACAGCCAAACTCTGGGGCCTGCTCAAAGCTCAGGGGCTCCCCAAGGCCATCCAGTGAATACTCAGTGCCAAAGAGAGAGGAAGGCTGGAGCACCAGCTGGTACTAAGTTCTGTTCAGCACCCAGACACTCACTGACACCTTTGGCCATTCTCTCCCTGTGATTGCCATGGCTTCCTCATTACATAAAGAGCCACCTTCACCTCTCCCAACATCTCCACAGGATTCTCATTAAACATGCCACCAGCAGTGCCAGAGCAGAAAGGCTGCTTTAACCAAAAAAGTTCCCAACCACTGATTTTTATATTTTTTTAATATAGTTTAGGGGGCCTCAAGCAGTGCTCAAGAGCCTTTCCTGGCGCTACATAGCCTAGTTGTGTAGGTCAGAGGCTTAGTTCTAAGGGCCCAGTTGTGCTCAGGATGCAGCTGGCTATTCTTTTCTTTCTTTTTGGTTTGGGTTTGGGTTTTGATTGGGAACCACAACCAACGGTTCTCAGGGGTTACTCCTGGCTAACTCAGGGACTATATGGGATGCCAGGTTGACAGCATGCAAGACAAATGCCGTACCTGCTATACTATCACTCTGGCTCCAAGTTGGCCAAGTCAGGGCCTCTACTGGCAGCAGATACTACTGGTTCAGACTTCATGGCAGCGGCACAATTCAGGTCCCAGAAAAACACAGCTTGTCAGCTTGCCCTTGAACTCACTACCTTACCATTCCCAAACAGTTTGCATGTCCCACCAGCTTCTGGTGTGGAGGAATCATTTTACCAACCTAGGAGTGCTGAGGCACCCACACCCACTCATAGATGCCTCCCCTGCAGTAGGGCTTAAGGCCCTGAGTCCCGGTGACCAGTCAGTCAGCCTTTCACCGTCTTCTGCCCTCCCCTGCAGGTGGAAATGCTAGAACGGAAGTATGGGGGACGCCTGGTGACCCGCCATGCGGCCCGCACCATCCAGACAGCCTTCCGCCAGTACCAGATGAACAAGAACTTCGAGCGCCTGCGCAGCTCCATGTCCGAGAACCGCATGTCGCGCCGCATCGTGCTGTCCAACATGAGAATGCAGTTCTCCTTCGAGGGGCCCGAGAAGGTGCACAGCTCCTACTTTGAGGGCAAGCAACTCTCAGTGAGTGACGACGGCACCCCACTGGGGGCCCTGGTGCCACCTGAATGTGGGGATCTGGGTCAGCCCCCGGCCCTCCCGGCTCCTGCCCCAGCCGGCGGTGACTTTTCTGATGCCATCACTGAACTGGAGGACGCCTTCTCGAGGCAGGTGAAGTCGCTGGCTGAGTCCATTGACGACGCCCTCAACTGTCGTAGTCTACATGCCGAGGAGCCAGGGGTGGCCCCCGATGCCCCCGAGCCCAAGCCGGCCCTGCACGGCATGGACCCACGCCGGCTGGACGAGATGACAGCCTCCTACAGCGATGTCACCCTGTACATCGACGAGGAGGAGCTGTCACCGCCCCTGCCCCTAGCACAGGCCGCCCACCGGCCAGGGAGCGCCGAGGCTGACCTGCGCCTGCGGGCAGGGGGTGCCGTGCAGGACTACTGGGCACTGGCCCGCAAGGACGACAAGGGGGACACGGACCTGAGCTGCCGGAGCACGCCTTCGCTGGAGCGGCAGGAGCAACGGCGTCGGCGAGCAGAGCACCTCCCGCTGCTCACAATTGAGCCGCCCAGTGACAGCTCCGTGGACCTCAGTGACCGCTCGGACCGTGGCTCGCTCAAGAGGCCGAGCGCCTATGAGCGTGGCCCCCAGGGCAGCCCCAAGCACGGTCCCCCACAGAAGGGCCTTCCCCGGGAGGATCCCGAGTTGCGGCCCCGGCCCTCCCGGCCCCTGGACAGTCACCTGTCCATCAATGGCTCGGCCAACAGACAGAGCAAGTCCGAGTCGGACTACTCCGATGGGGACAACGACAGCATCAACAGTACCTCCAACTCCAATGACACCATCAACTGCAGCTCCGAGTCCTCATCTCGCGACAGCCTGCGGGAGCAGACACTCAGCAAACAGACCTACCACAAGGAGACCCGCAACAGTTGGGACTCGCCTGCCTTCAGCAACGATGTCATCCGCAAGCGGCACTACCGCATCGGCCTAAACCTCTTCAACAAGTGAGTGACCTGGCAGGGCAGGCCAAGGTGCTACACAGAGCGGGGTGCAAACTCACCCACCCACCTCCGTACACTGCCCCAGGGCCTACCCCACCCCACCCCATCCCCTCCTCCCATTTTGCAGGGAGAGAGAGTTAGAGCCCAACCAGGCCTGTGGTGGAGAAATCAGACACAGGCTGAGCCAAGGAAGGAGGAATGGCTTCCTGTACTGTGGTAATTTGGGGATAAGGGATGCCACCCTTGACCATTTTTTAGAGCAGTAGCCAGCAGATAGGCTGGGAGCAGTATTGGGGGTAAATTTGTGCATCAAAACCAGAGCTTCAGGACCAGAGCAATAGCTTAGCAGTACGACGTTTGCTTTGCACACAGCTGGTCCAGGACAGACCTGGGTTTGATCCCTGGTATCCCATATGGTCCCCTAAGCCAGGGATGATTTCTGAGTGCATAGCCAGGAGTAACCCCTGAGCGTCACTGGGTGTGGCTCAAAAACTAAAAACAAACAAACAAAAAAGAAAACCAGCTTCATACATGCACGGCAAATGCCACCCCCCCCATGACACCTCTCCTAGACCCCCAAGAATTGGCTTCTATTCCCAGATTGAAGGTGCAGGTGTCTTGGAGCAGATGGGGTGGGAGTCAGAGCCAGGAAGAAAGAGCTGAGCCCACTCTGGCTGGAATCTCTAAAGCTCTGTGCACCCCAGAAACCCATGTGAGCTGGGTCTGTTGAGGGGCTGTTGTGCACCACTCAGGGTTCTACAGGGGTTGGGGGACAATCCCCAGATCAGATAGAAGGAGGTGATAGCTGAAGCAGACTATTATTAGCATGCTGGAAATAGCAAGCAGACGGGGAGGAGGCCCAGTGCTGTGTTGCAGGGGAGCTGGCAGACTCCACGCAGCCTCCATGAGGCCTCCAGGATATGGGGTCACCTGTTGCAGGCCTGGTGCTGGGTGCCTCCAGAGTTCAGGGCCCCCCAGCAGCTTCAGACACAGACCCATGCCTTCATGCTTGGATTCCATCCCCATGTAGCTGAGAGCACAGACTAGGGGTTCTAAGGTCAGGAAAGGCACCATTCCTTAGGGGCAGCAGGGCCAACAGGGCTCGATTCAGCTAAAAACTAAGCTTCAGGCCCATCTCATGTCCAGGGTCCAACCCTGAGGAACTCAACATCTGCTCCCAGTTTAGCTCAACCTGGCTAGGATGTTCTGGGAGGGTGAGCAGGGCTCCCCCAGAGATTTGGGATCCCACATGGGACCCCCACAAAGCAGACAGCTGGAGGCCAGAGGGCCATATTGCTGCCTCCCAACCACAGACTGATCTCAGCTGTGTGTAGCCCTTGTATGTGCCCATCACAGAATGGAAGCTGCACTTCTCAGGGACTGCTGGCCAGAGCCTCCCAGGCTGGCTTCTGCTCCTTCAGGGTCAGGCGCAGCTTGCGCCAGGCCACCCGCCCATGCTCAGTCCCTGGTGGACAAGCAGCTTCTATCCCCACCGCACCCTTCTCATTTGTGGGCCTGCCAGAGTCCCTCCCAGGCCTCTTTGGATATGCCTAGTGAGGGAACTTCACACACAGCCCAGCCAGCCTGCTGTCTCTGTGGTCCATGGCTCAGTTGTCCCTGCTTCTCACGATCATCAACCCACAGGCTACAGGAAGTGAAGTCTCCAGGGAGGGTCACCCGAGCAGGGCTCCTACCCTGGCGGGTTGTTTTGGGGGAGGTTTGGTTTGCAGTTTTGTTTTGAGGCCACACCTAGAGATCATCAGGATTTACTCCCGGCTCTGGGCTCTGGAATTATGCTGCTGGCACTTGGGGTCCCAAGAATTGAAGCCGGATTGGCCGTGTGTAAAGCTCTCACTCTGGTCCCTTCCTGACAATTTGAGAAGCAGGTCATTCCCAGGCTCCCAGCCCTTCCTTCCTGCTGCAGCTGCCTGAGAGTCCTATTGCTCACGTGCTGGTCAGCACCTCAGGAGCATCTGGGGTGGGTCAGCCTCTTAGGGGTTGGCTCTGTGCATCATGCTGCTGACCTCTGAGAAGGGTCCACTAAAGGCCAGTTACATTCTCTTATCAGGTCATTTCAGTTCAGCCTCATTCTATGTTGCAGATGGAGGTTTCTTATTACAAAGTATTTCTCTGTCTTTCTCCTCCCTCCCTCCTCCTCTTCTTTCCTTTCTCCCTTCCTCCCCGTCTTTTCATATTCTTTCTGGATAAAATCCACCTTCCACAAAACTCACCTTACCAGGGCTCCAGAGTAGGGTGCTTGCCTTGCACACAGGTGACTTGAGTTTTATCCTCGGTATCCCATATGGTGCCCCAACCTCTGCCAGGAGTAATTCTGAGTGCAGAGCCAGGTATAAGCCCCAAGGATTGCCAGGTATGCCGCCCCCCCCCCCACATCAAATAAACTCACCTTATCAAGTGTCTGGTTCAGTGGGTTTTGTACCTGCTTTCACCTCGGACACATTCAGTTAGCATACGTTTGCTTTATTTTGTAGGGAAAGTAGGGCCACATCTAAGGGTACTCAGGGATCACTCTTGGTGGGGCTCAGGGACCATACTTGGTGCCCGAATCCAATTGGGGTCAGCTGTGTGCAAGACAAGTGCTTTGCCCGTTTTCTATCATTCTGACAATAGTTTGTTTTTGTTTTACTTTAGTTCAGTAAATCATCAGGGCTTATTGTTGTTGTTTTGTTTTTTGTTTTTGTTTTGTTTTGTTTTGTTTTGTTGGTCACACCCGGCAGTGCTCAGGAGTTGCTCTTGGCTCTATGCTCAGAAATTGCTCCTGGCAGGCTCGGGGAACCATACGGGATGCCAGGATTTGAACCACCAACCTTCTGCATGCAAGGCAAATGCCTTACCTCCATGCTCTCTCTTATTCGGCCCCTGTTTTTTGTTTGTTTTTAAATGACTGACTTTTCATGTCTATTACAAATGGACCTCCCCCAAAGCAGGATATATATATATATATTTTTTTTTTTTTTGGTTTTTGGTTTTGGGGTCACACTCGGCAGTGCTCAGGGGTTACTCCTGGCTCCATGCTCAGAAATTGCACCTGGCAGGCACAGGGGACCATATGGGGCACCGGGATTCGAACTGATGACCTTTTGCATGAAAGGCAAACACCTTGCCTCCATGCTATCTCCCGGGCCCCAAGAATTATTTCTTAAGGTTATTTATTTATTTATTTATTTATTTTGGTTTTTGGGTCACACTCGGCAGTGCTCAGGGGTTACTCCTGGCTCCATGCTCAGAAATTGCTCCTGGCAAGCACGGGGGACCATATGGGGCACCGGGATTCGAACCGATGACCTTTTGCATGAAAGGCAAACGCCTTACCTCCATGCTATCTCCTGGGCCCCCCAAAGCAGGATATATTTCCGTAGTCCTGTGCAACACGTGGTGCCACCCCAAGGACATTGGCCTGGTCCTCAGCTCAGCCACATACAGGCCAGGGTTCTGGCCTCCACTGTTCTATGCAAGCCAGGTGGCTGCGTGCTGGGTCCTGTCTCTTATGTGATTGAAAATCCTGCCTGGTTCTTGCAAGTGTGTGGAAGCATGAATCACCCTCAGAGATGAGTGTCTGTACTGCACTAAGCCAAGGAACTGGGAACCCTCTGCCAGGCCCTCGGGAAGGGTCAGAAGGAAAACAAAACCCTTAAAGAAGCCCCAAGAGCTGGCAGGGAGGAGACATGCCCATGGCCAGGCTGAGACAGGACAGGAGTCCACCTGATAGCCAGATGTTTCTTCTCGAGTTATGCAGCTATACATCTGGCACCCAGGCCCAGAGACTGAAAGTAGCCAGTAGCCAGAGACAGGAGGGGCTCTGCCCCTGCTCGACCACCCACCAGTGCCTGGCCACTGTCTCTGGGGAGATGTTTGCAATGGGTGTGTCCAAGGCCCACCCAGACCAGCACTGAGGGAAGGGCCTTTGCAGCCAGACAATTTCAGGGACCTCTATGGGGTCAGTGTTGGGGGAGGACAGGAAGGGGCCAGGATTGGCCAGCATGTCTGTAAGATGACCTGGCCCTGCATAGCCCACATCACCTCTGGGCTTGCTGACACTGAGAACCTGTGTGCCAAGTTACCCCCATATCCTGAAGTCTGTACTACATCTTCCTGGTGGGACCCCATATTCTTGTTTTTGTTTTTGTTTATTTTTTGGGTCTCACCCAGCTGTGCTCAGGAGTTACTCCTGACTCTGCACTCAGAAATTGCTCTGGCAGGTGTGGGAGGACCATTTGGGATGCCAGGATTCGAACCACCGTTCGTTTTGAGTCGACTGCATGCAAGGCAAACATCCTAACACTGTGCTCTCTCTCTGGCCCCAAGACCCCATATTCTACAGTCTACTTGGGGGATCCAGTATCCTAGAATTCATATTGAGTCCTGGGGACCATAGTTAGGGGTGGGGGACTTGCTATTCCTAGGTGAGGGGTGATATGTGCATGGAACTGATGTGGCATTGCAGTCCCCAGTCATGCCACACCAGAGCTGAATGTCCTTTGTGCCAGGTGTCCTGAGTGTCCGAGCAGCCGGAAGTCCGGCAGTAAATGAGCTCTCGCAGCATCCAAGTACTGGTCTCTGGCCAGGATTGCACATGTGACTGCCCTGCGATAGTCAGTGGGTCTAGGTATTAGCCAGGGTGGGGAAGACAGACGCTGCATGGCTGGGTTGGTGGGGGCCACATGATTCTGTGAGGGCACTGTGTGATTGGAGCAGGGCTTTGGGAAACATGGTATACCCTGGGCACTGTGACAGTTGAATGGAGAACCCCACAAGTCCAAGGCCCGGCCTGCTGGCGAAGCTCCTGAAGGTGAGGGTAGGTTGTGTAAGTCCAAGTATATATAGTAGCACACAGGTGCCCACAGGTGCTGCCCTAGACTTGCTTCACTACATCCACTCATATTGCTGTCACTTGCAAGCATGGGGCCTCATAGTACCCAGGCCCACTCCTGAGCTCTGGCATAGGTGGCCAGCCCTCCCAGCAGCACCAGTGCCTTTACCTCAGTCTCCCCATCCCCACCTGCCCCAAGAACCAAGTCTGATGGTCTCAGGCTCCCAACTAAGGTAGACCCAAGGGGTGCAGGGCTCTTGGACTTCCAGGATAATGAGCCCCAGAGAGTCCGAGTAAATTGACTGAGTCCCAACTGAACCCAATGGAGCTGGGGTAAGCCCTGAGTGAACTCAGCTGAGGTTCACTGAGGAAACCCCAAATGAGCCCTGAGGGAGCCTTAAGTGACTCATGATTGAGAGAGCCCAAGTCCCAACTGAGCCCCAAGTGAACCTGAGTGACCCCAACTGAGCCCATCTCCTGGGCATGGTCCAGTCCCAGCATGGCGGCAAGGCACCAATTCTTCACAAAGAAGATGTATGACCAGCCCTACTCAGGGCTGCGGGGAGCCAGGATTCCTTCCTGGGCTAGGACCTAGTTATTCTGGGTACCCTCAAGCCCCTTGGCAGGGTAGGGCAGGGCAAGTTCCCAAGCCCTGCCCCCCTGCATCCATCTTCAAGGGCTGGTGGGTGCAGACAGCATCCAGCAGCAGGTCTGACGTGCCTTTGTCCCTTTCCTGCAGGAAGCCTGAGAAGGGCATCCAGTACCTCATCGAACGCGGCTTTGTGCCCGACACGCCTGTGGGAGTGGCCCACTTCCTGCTGCAGCGCAAGGGCCTCAGCCGGCAGATGATCGGAGAGTTCCTGGGCAACCGGCAGAAACAGTTCAACCGCGATGTCCTTGAGTGAGTGGGCCTCACCCCTGACCCCTGGACTCACTCCAAATCCTCTACTGTTGCTCTGAGATACAAGCAGACACCCCTACCCCCACATGAAGTTAGCCTTGCAGGGCTCCAACTACCACCCCCTCATGCAAGGTCATGATGGTTCCTTCTGTCCCCACACACTCTGTACTCCAGAGTTGATACCCTAGGCCCCTCTGAGGTGGTGCTGGTCTGAAGAAGCCCCCCCCAGAAGGCAACACCGAGCCCTGTTCTAGGCTTTTCTCCTGCTCTTTCGTGATTGGATTCTGGGATGAGAGGTAAGGAGACCCCGTAGCTATGTGGAGTCTCGAAACTCCACAGAAAAGCCTTGTTCCCCGGAATGCTGGCACTGGAGAAGCCCAACCTAGCCTCTGCTCACTGCCCACCCCAATGTCTAGCATGAGGAGCAGAGGCAGCAATGAGCTGGCTGCTGGGACCTGGGGCCACCAAGTCAGGAGGTGGGACAGAAGAAGAGCATGGAGCCATCCACCTACCTGTGTTGTCTTCGACACATCAAACTAAAAAAACTCAAGGGTGGGGTGCAGAGCTGCAGAGTCAGGCTGGATCTGCAGTTTGGGGGTGGGGGTCCCCATGCATGCCCATATCTGTACTGGTTCACCTCCCTCAGCAATGTAGGAGCTTGTACCAGTGCCCATGACTCCTTTTGGTGTTTGACCCCCTCTGCGGCCAGCCAGAGACCCTACTCATGGCTCTCCCTGTGAGGTCCAAATGAAGAAAAGGGCAGCTCCCTGGTGCATGGAGACTCTGCAGGGGCCAGGGCCATTCCTGCACGCCACCCACCCCCCAGGCCAGCTCCCCCAGCAGAGGAAATCCGGGCATTGTCCTCCTGGGATCAGAAAATAGCTGCAGCCTCAGGAAAGATCGAGACTTCCCCCACGCACCCTCAGTCGGCCAGTGCTCCCGCGTGCCCCCACCCCCGAGGGCAGGTGCTGAGAAACTGGGGGACCCCCACTGATCCTGAATGGCTTCAGCAAAGAGGGACCCTGGAAACGGTGTTAGGCCTAGATCCCACCGTCCCCTCAGGAGCAGCGGTCATAGCTGTATCAAGAATGACAGGTCCTGTTTTTGAAGGTCTCTACCTTCTCTGTTCATGACACCCCTCCAGACAGAACTGTCAATATAGGGGAGTGGGGGGGTGACACCAGCTGCCCTGGATGCACCCCAACAATTCTCCATGTACAAATCTGGACCCTGCTCTCTAGAAAGGCACCCTAGAGAATGACATGGGAGATGCCGGCTTGCACTGTTTTTACCCTGGTCTCCATTAAACGCTTACACAGAAGAAACCTTCCCCTCTGGTATGAGGGGTGGCTCCTGGGCTCCCCCAAATCCCAGGCATCTTCCAGCCCTCCCCCATCTAGTATCTACTGGGTCTTCCCCCACACTCTGACACCTTGGCTGTGCGTATTGCAGTTGCGTGGTGGACGAGATGGACTTCTCCGCCATGGAGCTGGACGAGGCACTACGCAAGTTCCAAGCACACATCCGGGTGCAGGGGGAGGCGCAGAAGGTGGAGCGGCTCATCGAGGCCTTCAGGTGGGCAAGTAGAGGCAGCTCTGGCACAGAGGCCCGAGGAGGGGGTTTGGGGGCTGCACCGCGCTCCTCCCTAGGGCAGGTATGGGTGTTGCGAGCACACCCAAGGATGCCCTGGCCAATGGCAGTCACTGACTAGCCTTTGTTCCTCCTGGTCACGAAGCTTTCCTGGTCCATCCGGGCATGTTCCTGCTTTCTCGCATGACACAGCTGGGCCTGCCACACTCCATGCTGCACTCTGGGCCCATTACTCATGGCCCCTCATCCAAAGTGTTGGGGTAATCAGTAGCTCCTGTCCTTGAGGAAGCAGGATGGTGAAAAGACTGCACCTGGAGAGAGACCCAATCTCATGTTCCCCTAAGAGTCTATAGGAACCTCCACGCTGGAGCAACTATGAGAAACAGGTCCCAGGAGGGGTCTGAGCTGAACTCAGACTCTTCATCCCAGGAGATCTCTTCCTGGGAGGGTGGCACTGACAGAGAAAGCAGAGCTGACACTCTGTCCCCTAAGCTCCAAGGCCACTGCCTCAGCCATGTTACTCCTTATTCCCTCAATGCCTCTGGCTCTTTCCCCACCACACAGTCACCAAAGGTGGGGCATGAAGGGACTATTGCAGGCAGAGAGGACAGGATGACAAAGGGCTGGTGGTTCATCCTTTATAGCCAAATCTCCAACTACCAAGCTAAAGCAGAATGCATGGGCCCTCGGCATTGCCACCTCCAGGTCCAAGTCAACAGCAGGATGCCCCTTTTCTGGGTAGAGGGGCCAGAACTAAGTGGGGTGACTGCCCCAGCTTAGAGGGAGCCAGAAGATGATCTTCTCCTGAGAAGCTGAAGTGGTGGTTCAGGCGGGATGGGGTTCACGTGGATGGCATCGGTGCCATTCTGTGTACCCAAGAAAGAAAGGCTGAGCCCCAGAGAACGGTGGTAACTGGGGACAGATGCTGTCCAGCCCACCCCTGACTCTCCTCCTCCTCTTCCCCATCCCCAGCCAGCGCTACTGTATCTGTAACCCCGGGGTGGTGCGGCAGTTCCGAAACCCCGACACCATCTTCATCCTGGCCTTCGCCATCATCCTACTCAACACGGACATGTACAGCCCCAACGTCAAGCCTGAGCGCAAGATGAAGCTGGAAGATTTCGTCAAGAATCTTCGAGGTGATGCCCGTCCCAGGGACAGGACACAGGAGGACTGGGAGGTGCAATCCACACCATTCTGATCAGGCTGGGCACAGGGTTCCATCTTCAGGGTCCACTGGTCTGAAAACCTTTGTAAGCACCAAGGCTGGGCTTAGGGGTACACCCAGGAGCCCCCTATCTGTGGCAGGAATGTCTGTAGCTTGTACCAGAAGGACATGGGGGTTCAGTAAATCACCAGAGGGAAGCCAGCTAGGAGAACTTGGGGACAGGGCAGGAGGGAGTAGTTGATGGGGGCTCCTAGTCTTCTCTTTCTCTGCACCTCATGGTGTCTGCTCACTGGCTTCTACCGAAAGCCTTGTTTCTGAAGATGCCAAGCTAGTTCTCAGACCTGGGGATTTGGGGCCACTGTGCAGAGACCCATGGCCTCAGCCATGCTTTGTCCTGTGGAAAACACAACTGTAGGGTCCCAGGGCACTGCTGCCACCCCCCCCCAAGTCTGGGCCCTTCCCTGCAGGAATAAGTGGGGGCAAAGGCTCAGAAGTTAGATGAAATAAAGCTCTGGGAAGGCTGGAGGTTGGGTGCATCTCCAGAACAGCAAGGAGTGACCCCTACCAAGTTCCAAACAAACAATAAAGCAAGTTGCACATTTCAGTTTTCCGGTCCAACCCTTTATGTCCAGGAAACTTGTGCCTCTGAGACTGGGCATGCCCCCTGGTGATGGGCTCCATCAGGATAGGACAGCTAAGGAACCCCTCCAATGCTTCCAGTATAGTCCACCAGGAATGGGGCCTCTCCCTTCACTGGCCCCCAGACCCCAAGACCACAGGTGGCTGGGGAGAGCCCAGAAGCATCCCTGAGCTCCCATACCACTCTCTGCTGGGTGTAAGATTTTTGCAGGCCCAAGGAGTACCAGCCTCTCCCATTGCCCTCCCAGCATTGTGATTTATTCTATAGGCCCGCACACACACATATATACATACACAGAGCTAGCAGAGGAAGAAACGCTGTTGACCCAATACACTCCAAACCCGGTCCAAACATTCCTGGTCAGCCTCCTGTCTGGTTTTGTGGTCTGTGATGGGACATGCATAGTCTGGGGGACAGAACACCCTGATTCTCCAAAATCATTTTCTTCCAAACCAATTTTCTAAGCAGGAATGTAGAGGATTTTTGTGCTTTAGAAAGGGCAGCCAGGCTCAGAAAGGGAAGGAAACTTTTCTGAGGTCACATAGAAAGTAACCATCAGAGGTGATAAGACCCTGGTTTTCTAAAACTAGTCTGACCAGGCGTGCTGATCCCATGTTCAGAGGAAACACATACTTCAGACATGCTGGGGAAACACAACTCTCACAACACATACAACTTTCACACACTCATACAGAGCAAATACACTCTCAGATATAACATACCCCATATGCACCCTCATAACACACACAGACCTCACACATTCCTTTACACAATATATGCATCCCACACACTGGACACCAAACACCTGCACAAAACAAAACACCCCTGCTCAGACCTGTATGTGCACCATACCTAGATACATTCTCCACAGCATGTACATGCACACATTGACACACACACACACACACACACACACACACACACACACATATGCTGGATGCTCCTTTTTCTGGGATTTTTCCCCTGTTGTGTCCAATATATTCAGCAGCAGTAAATCTTCAGGCCACATGTAAATGGTGCCATAACTCCCCAGCATAGACGCCAGACAAGCTGCATTTCCCTTGACTCTTATTTTATAATTTTTTCTAATTCGTTTTTGGAATGAACATTATCTTCATAGAGATTTTTCCTTTTGGTGGAGGGGATCACAGCCAGTGGTGCTCCTGGCTCAGTGCTTATGGGTACTGGGAATTGAACCTGGGTTGGCTTCATGCAAGGTAAATTCACTACCTGCTCTCCTGTCACTCTCTCCTTCATAGAGATTTTTTTAAAGGAAGAAGGGACTTAAGAGATCATTACAGGGGGCCCGGAGAGATAGCACATCGGGTTTGCCTTGCAAGCAGCCGTTCCAGGACCAAAGGTGGTGTCCCATATGGTTCCCCGTACCTGCCAGGAGATATTTCTGAGCAGACAGCCAGGAGTAACCCCTGAGCACCGCCGGGTGTGACCCAAAAACCAAAAAAAAAAAAAAAAAAAGAGAGAGAGAGAGAGAGAGAGATCATTACAGGAACTAATAAGGCACATCCTAAGGCACGTCCTTGGGCTGGAGAGATAGCACAGCGGTAGGACGTTTGCCTTGCATACAGCCAACCCAAGACTGACTTGAGTTCGATTCCTAGCATCCCATATGGTCCCCTGATCCTGCCAGGTGCGATTCCTGAGTGCAGAGCTAGGAGTAACACCTGAACCCAAAAACAAAAATAAAAATAGGGTACATCTTTGCATGCAAGCAAACCCAGCTTGAGCTCCAGCACCATATGGTTCCTCAGACCTCACCACCAGGTGCATGCAGCCCTGGAGACCACCACGAACTCCTTAGGTGACAGCACACTTCCTAGTACTGCAGAGCCCGCACAGCCCTGCATTTTCAGGCCTTTGCATTGAACTGCAGGCTGGGTGGGTGACTAAAAATCACCCAAGTACTCTGAACACTGCATGGGACAGTAATCAAAATAGATAAATAATTTTATAAATTTAAACCTGCCGGAAATATATAACTCAATCCCCAGGGATGTGGGGCTGCATGTCCCCATCTCACCTCAGCATTTAGAAGGACACAGGCCCACTGGCAGGCTTGAGGTCATGTGACATCGGGCAGTAAGTTCTGGGCCCTCAAGGGCTTATCACAGTGAAGGGGGTAACAGGGGAAGGCAAACTTCAGCTTGAGTCTGTAATGGGGAGGTTCATATCTTCTCTGTGTAACTGGGACCCCTAGGTGGCTGGCATGGTGGCCCCAAGAGCTTTAGGAGCTGGTGTGGAACCACCTGACACCCAGCCCTGCCTCTGTCCAGGAGTGGACGATGGCGAGGACATTCCCCGAGAGATGCTGGTCGGCATCTACGAGCGGATCCGCAAGAGGGAACTAAAGACCAATGAGGACCATGTGTCGCAGGTGCAGAAGGTGGAGAAGCTAATTGTGGGCAAGAAGCCGGTAGGTGGCAGCCAGCCGCTCTGCAGTCCCCCGCGGGACCCCCATCCCTCCCACCGCCCACTTGCAGCCCCTCTTTTCCCAGGGAAACTCACCCACCCCAAGACTGGCTCTGCTGGTAGCACTGCCGTGGGGCCTCCATAGAAGTGACTCGTCTTGAGGCCTGGGAGTCCTCAGTGGCTCCTCAGTTGGGGAGTCATTGGCTGGGGTCACGCGTGGAGGAACCCTGGGGTCAGAACTCTGTGGCCAATGCTGCAGGTTCCTGGGACACCACCCAGGCTGGGCCCTGGGAGGTGGGCTGGCCCTGCCCCTGAACCTTCTCATAGTGTCCCCCTTCCTGTCCACAGATCGGATCCCTGCACCACGGCCTGGGCTGTGTGAGTGTCCATTCCCCTGCTGCTGCCTTCGTGATGTTCCTCACCCTGCGCTTCTGGCTCCCACACCCCCACTTCCTGCCACTGAACTCTATCTTGGGAGTTCGGAGAATATGGCTTTCTGAGTCGTGCCAGCCTTGAACATGTGCCGCCCAGAGGGGACAGCCAGTTGGGGTGGATATAGGCCTCCTGGGCAGCCCCTGAGCTGACCAGACCTCATACCTAGAGTCCTGTGTTCAAAACTCAGGATGTAAGAGTCACCTGTCACTTTAGAAGAATTCCTCTTTCTCACAGAGCTCCCCACAACCCCCTACAGACATTTTGCAAACCCTCACAGCCCCCCCATGACCTTCTAACATAATCCCTTGTGTCAGGGCCAGCGCGGTGGCACTAGAGGTAAGGTGTCTGCCTTGCCAGCGCTAGCCTAGGACGGACCGAAGTTCAATCCCCTGGCGTCCCAAATGGTCCCCCAAGCCAGGAATATTCTTAGCGAATAGCCAGGAGTAACCTCTGAGCGTCACCGGGTGTGGCCCAAAAACCAAAAAAAAACAAAAAAATCCCTTGTGTCCCCACACAATACCCTTTAGCAGTCCCCTATAGCTCCTACCACCGAGGCCCCCCACAGTCCTCCACCTGCCCCTGGTGCTGTGGGGTTCCATCCCCCCCAGCTTCTCTGGACCCCTCATCATATGTCTGAGCCCTCACCCAAGACTCCTGGCCCTCGGACCCTGTGCCCTATTCAACCCCCACACACACCCTCACCTTCATACTTGTATCTAAACTAACCCCCACCATCACATCATACTGCCCTCGTCTTTCCCCTCGCCTTCCTGGCCTCGCCCCTCTGAGCTCTTCCTGCCCCCACACTCAGCTCTGAGTGGCCCAGTTATGCCCAGAGCCAGCTTGGTCTGATGGGAGGCTCAGCGATGGTGGAGGTGAAGCAATGAAGTCACACATGGGGGCTGGAGAGATAGTACAGTGGGCAGAGTGCTTGTCTTGCACACAGCCAACCTAGGTTCAATCCCCAACACCCCATAAGGTCAGGAGTAATTCCTGAGTGCAGAGCCAGGAATAAGCCCTAAGCATCATCAGGTGACCCCAAAGTAACAAAAACAGAAAGCGCTGTACCTCTGTCACCTTCCCCCCACTGTCAACCCCTGTGTGGCCCCTATGAGGGACTGTGGGCATAGGAGGGATGGGTCCCCATGAGCTTGCAACTCTGAGTGGGAACAGAGGTCTGAGTGTCCTCAAGGTTGGGGGTACATCCCTGGCTTCTCAGGATGTTCCTGAGAATTTAGAAGGGCAGTTTGTTAGGGTCCACATACCCCATTCTGTCTGTCTGAGCACTCCCACCTGATGGCCCGTGGGAGCATCGGCTGACCCACCTCTCTGCACCCCAGGTCTTGTCTCTGCCGCACCGGCGACTGGTCTGTTACTGTCGGCTCTTCGAGGTCCCCGACCCCAACAAGCCCCAGAAGCTGGGGCTGCACCAGCGTGAGATCTTCCTTTTCAATGATCTTCTGGTGGTACGTGGCTCCAGTGGCAGCTTGGGGTCTTGGTACTGTGAGCCCAGAACCACGCAAATATGGATGTGGGGTGTTTTGGAAGGGGCATCAAGTGAAAATCTCACCCTACATTCCCTAGCTTGGCTCTGCCCCTCAGCCACTGGCAGCAAGAGTTAACACTTGAGCATAGGCGCCAGCCCCATAGATGTCCCACTGGTGCAGGGCTTCTAATCGGCCAAGCCCAGCGCCTGGACGTGTAGACTGAAGGAGGGTCAGAGAAATTGCAGCTCTGGCCTGAAATGACCATCACCCACTGGTTCCAAGTGAAGGTCCCCACCCTGAACAAACCCCCTTGAATCTGCCCCTTGGTGTGCCTGCCCCACCCATCTGTGATCAGGGCTTCCTTGCTAGCCAGATGGCTATCACATACATATATGTGTGTGTGCATATGCATGCTGCTTTTCTCCGCCAGAACCCTTCAGCTCAGCCATCTTCCCTCACCCCTGCAGGTCACCAAGATCTTCCAGAAAAAGAAGAACTCAGTAACATACAGCTTCCGGCAGTCCTTCTCTCTGTACGGCATGCAAGTCCTGCTCTTCGAGAACCAGTGTACGTTCCCATTCCCTAGGCACAGAGAGCTCGTCTTGCACCTGTGTCCTTCCTCCTGGCACCCTCACAGACAGGGTACTGGGGTTTCCTACCAGGCCCCCTTAGTCCAGCAGCGAGAAACAGCATCTTTCCTGGGAAAGGGGCTGCCCTGCAGGCTGGTATTCATCCCTGTGTAGTTCTATAGGCCTGAGTCTGGCCCCAGGCTGACCCCTGCCCTTGTCCTTGCTAGAGTTTAGCTTCGACTGTGACCTGATGAAGCACCAGGTTTTCAGCACAGATGAGGTGCAGGTCAGGAAAATGAGCAGGTGAAATAGGTGTCATAGAGCTGTGGATACTCCCACCATGCTGGAGCCTGTGCTCCCCACATCTCTAACCCTCCTCCCATACCCCCATTCCTGCCTCTCTGCACCCTCCTCCCCCTGCTCCTTCATCTCTGGATTTCCTACACCATTGGCCCTACCTCCCTGCACCTTTCTCCCTATGTCTGCACCCTCCTCCTAACTTCCCTGCACTCTCCTCCCCAGTCTCTTATACCCTTCTTCCTGACCTCCCTGTAGCTTCCTCCCCAAACTCTGCTCCTCCGTCTCTTCCTCAATCTCCTCAAACCTCTTCCTTGCCCCTCCGAAATCCACATTGTGAACAGCAGCCAGGAAACCCTCCTATTTTATTTATTTTTTATGTTTTGGGGCCATACCCAGCAGTGCTTAGGCCTGACTCTGAGCTCAGGGATCACTCCTGCTAGAATTGGAGGATCATATGGACTTCTGGGGATCAAACCTGGGTCTGGCACGTGCAACCCAAGCACCTTATCCACTGTACTATACCTATGGCCTCTGAGACACATGCCTTAGGAGCCTGAACTGGGGGCTTTGCCCATAACTTCCTCTGTCCTGAGATGCCAAGCTCCTCCATTTCATGAGGAACCCAGTATGCCAAGAAAATGACTACCTTCCCCCTCCAGCCCTGGGCACTTCCTAGGCTGAAAGGACTCTCCCCCACCCTGGGGCAGACCTCCATTGGTCCAGCAGAAAACAGGATGGCATCCACATTTCTCTCTGTCTCTCTTGCAGACTACCCCAATGGCATCCGGCTCACCTCAGCCATCCCTGGAGCAGACATCAAAGTGTTGATAAACTTCAATGCCCCCAACCCACAGGACCGGAAAAAATTCACCGATGACCTACGCGAGTCCATCGCCGAAGTGCAGGAGATGGAAAAGCACAGGATAGAATGTAAGTGGCAGACCACATATACACAGAGATGACACAGAGATACATATTCATACACTACACATGGAGGCAGGTATACACACAAGACACACGTGTACCGTATGTGCACACACATACTCTGACTTCCATTGGATACAGTAACTGCGAGTCCCGAGTGGAGAGGTGCTTTAGTCCTATGGCTTCCCTGGGGCCTACATGGGGCAGCCCAAATACCCAGGCCTCCAGGTACCACAGAGGGAGCTGGGGAGGAGTGAACTCTTATTCATGGGAGGGACCTCTGTCTCCTGACACATATTTACCATCTTCATCATCAGGGTTGTATCCACAATGGGGTCCCCACCAAGGTCAGCCCCTGAGCCCCATGGAAGCTGATTTTGACCCCTCCACCAAGTCTACCAGAGGCCGAGTCCACCCCTGCAGCCAGCACTGAGCATTGACTAACCCAGTCACTGCAAAACTGCTGGCTGCTCTGACCTCTCCCCTGCCTGCCCTGAGCTCTTACCTCCAGCTCTGAGCTGAGACAGCTCTCAGCATTTTTGGGGAGGGGTTATTTTTGAGGAGTGCCATACCCGACAGCACTCAGGGGTTACTCTTGACTCTGCGCTCAGAAATCACTCCTGGCAGGTTTGAGGGACCATGTGGGATGGCGGGTTTCGAACCACCATACGTCCTGGCAAGGCAAATGCCCTACCATGGTGCTATCTCTCCAGGCCCCCTCTCAGCCTATATTTGATCCCTGCCAACCCTAAGCTCCAGGGGGATTCCTGACCCCGTACCCATGCCCCTTCATGCCCTCTCATGATTCTCTCCCCTCATTTCAGCGGAGTTGGAGAAGCAGAAGGGTGTGGTGCGGCCCAGCACGGCACAGTGCTCCAGCCTGAGGAAGGAGCCGGGCAGCAGCGCCCTGAGCCGGGCCTGCCTTGACGATAGCTACGCCAGCAGCGAGGGCCTCAAGCGCAGTGCCCTTAGCAGCTCCCTGCGGGACCTCTCAGAAGCGGGTAAGGGCCAGGCAGGGGACCCCCCCTTCTGCGTCCGATGCATGTGGGACTCGGGTCGGCCACAGGGACCAGTTGTGCACCGTGCACTGGGACGGGACAGCGGTGGCCAGTCGGGCAGGACTCAGACAGGGCCCTCCTGGGTTTCCCTCACAGGCCCCCAGGTCACAGCAATCTCTGATAAGGTAGAGAGGGTTCCCCCAACATGAGACAAGAAAAAACACTGCCCCCCACCCCGTGACCCAAGGCAGAAGCATCCAGAGCCACCTAGTGGGCCCTTCCTCCTCTGGTGGGGTCTGTGGGACAGTTTTGATTTCCACTAACACAGAGCACTGCTCATCGGGCCTCAGGCTCTGTGCTGCTGTGCCTCGTCTTAACACCGCCCAATGAACTCAAGTAAACTATGTCTGGACCCTCCGCTTCCCCCCTGGTCTCGCTCCCATCTCTGCAGAGGTCCCCCATTTCCCAGGAAAGCCATGGCATAGTGGCCATGCTGCCGGGGCCTGTCAGCAAACCCGCAGAGCCGTGTCGCTGTCGCTGCTACTGCTGTTGCTTCATTTCTGTGTGTGTTTGGCTTGTTGCCAGCCTCCTAACCCCCCAGCAAGCAGCACCCCTGCCTCAGACCTCACCCAGGGTGGGGGCACACCCAGGGACACTGACAGTCCTGGTTGGTCCTACATAGGCATATGGCTGTGTCTGTAGGCAGCCCCTAGGACTCATGACCTGTCTGCTGCCCCCCCCCCCCCCCGACAACCCCAGGATTCTGAGCACCCTTCAGGCCTACCCAGCCTTCCCTGCTCCAGGCCACTTCACCAAGAAAGCCCCCATGTGGCCTTTTTCACTGCCCACAGCACTGCCTCACCCCAGCTTATTCATCTCCCAGAATTTGTTTTTCCTTTTCCGATCTTTTTTTTTTTTCATTTTTTAGTTGTTTTAGTTTTCCTTTCAAGCCATATTTTTATTTCCTTTGCTCTTGTTCTGTCATTATCTTTTTCCATAGCAATAGTCCCGACTCCATTGCTGGCACCTGTATCTGTTCTTGCCCCCTCCACCCCACGGTTTGCCCTTGCTGGGAAGTCCTGTGCTCACTGCCCCCTAGATAGGCCAGTGAGGGCGGTCTCTGCCCCCACAGGTCCTCAAGGAGGCTGGTGAATCACCTCTATGTTGGGGGGCTCAGGCCTCTGTTTGCTTTGTGCAGTGAAGCCCTTCAGGGGCGTGGAGAGTTGCTCAACAGGGCCTGGTAGGCCTGTGACCAGCCATACATACCCCAGCTCTGCCAGAGCTTAGGCTGAAGCCGTGTAACTGAAACTCAGGGTTTTGGTGTCCACCTGTGCATTGACCCACATTGTCACTTGGGGATTCTGTGCCAAGGAGGACTAGCTCAGAAGGTCTCAGGGGTGCTCAGCTACAGTGAAGAGAATCCCCAAGATGTAGCTCCCATGCCCCTGCCTAAGAAGCTAAAATGGGCATCTGAGTCTTCGTCTCTCTCAGGCTTATCCAACGAGTGTCCACAGTGACCTTCCTAGAGGGTGCTTGGACTCCATTCTGGAGACCCAGAATCTGATTCTCAGGACCTATCCAGAGGCTGCAGCGTGCACCACCACCACCCTGGCCGCCAGAACCCCCAAGATGAGATGGTGGGCGAGATCTCTGGGCCCGGCCTGGAGGAGAAAGGTCTCATCTCTCCATCCACCTCCATCCAGCCCCATCCAAGGGCTGCTATGCAACACCCCTCCAGCTGGAAGGTAAAGGTGACACTTTGCAGCTTAGCCCGTGTGGCCCTCCAAATAGTTTCCAGAAGATGACAGACACCCTGGGGAACATGGACCCACCACAGGCTCCCAAAAGGCAGCCACCAGCCCTGGTTTTGAGCAGGCTGTGTTGGCCATAACCTTGACACAGGCAGCTTCAATCTGCATTGCCTTCACCTGAGCTACGACATCTCCATGGCCAGAGCAACCTGTCCACCCATGAGGATTCGACCACCATGGGACCTGAGCATCCCCAATAGTCACTTCACATCACGAGGACTGGGCCAATATATCATCCGGGAACCAGAACTTGCAGACACTGTTACTGCCCCAGGCCAGAGCTGAGTTACTGTGCTCAGGGCCAGAGGACGGGTGGCTTCTAAAAGTGGGTTCCAAGCAGCACCCACTGTCCTACACAGGAGCCTGGCACCCCCAATCCCAAAAGGAGCCCCTGTTTTATCATACGCCTACTCTGCCTGCTGTCAATGCTCAGGGCCATGTGATAGTTGGCCTCAGTTTCCCTCGACACAAGACAAGGTGGGACCCAGCACACCCTGCCAGGAGAGGTCAGAGCAGAGCAGTCTGCGTGGCACCCTGACCTGTTGCACAAGGCATTACCTCACGAGGTGCCCCATCCCTCAGCCAGGCTGGTGCTACCTACTGTGTTCTGAGGCACTGGCTAGGGCTGACCCTCCCTGAACCCCTGAGTAGGATCTAGAAGGGGGTGACGTCTGGAGACAGAGTACAGGGGCAGGAGCTCACCAGGGCATCCTTGGATGGCCCCCAGAAGGGGATGTCTTCAAACTCCATTCATCACCCGCCTGCCATATACGGAGGTCCTGGAAACTGCCTGAGAGAAGAGGGTAGTCAGACATGGCACCCCACCAAGATCTGCAGAGCCCCATAAGCTGATTTCCCAGCCCTGGTGGAGGGAGAGCTCAATGTCTCCCCACCATGCCCAGCACCCCAAGTTTTGCACTTGCCCATGACCATCCTGGTCATGAGCCGTGCCATACATGCAGAAATGGATGAAAGATGGGAACACTGCCCAGCCATCCCTCTGTCCATGTTGCTGGGCTGTGGGTTCCTTTCAGCTGAGGGACCCCCGGAAAAGCTCCATACCTCCATTTCATCTTAAGTGGGCTCTGAAGCACCACACTGGACTGACAGATCCCAAGCCCTGCATGGGAACTGAGTTCAGGGGTTCAGTGCACAAGGCAGAGACTGGCTCCTGGGCCTGCTGTTTGCTTGTGACTAAGGCCCCATCCACATCGTCAGGGATGCTGTGAGCTCAGCAGGTTAAAGAAGCTTTAAAAAAAAAAGAAGCTTTTAGTCCATCTCATTCTGGCCAGGCTAGGCCATAGAGACAGGTGGCCATTCTTCCTGTCATCAGACTCCTGCCCAGAAAGTAGCATGATTGTACCCTCCACTCCCCCTTCGATGTGCTGAAAGTAGCCCTGGCCAGGGCCTCTACTGCCTCACCACCTCACCCCTGTGCACTGGCTGAGACCCTGCAGGATCCGGGAATGCCTGCCCACAAGCCTGCTGAGAGAGCATCACACAGTACCCCTCCACCGGAGCTCCTCCAGATCTGGCAGAAACAACTGGAGAAGCTGTGAGGGACAGGGAGGCCTAGCAGGACTGTGCCACCCAAGGCACAAAGAGCGCCCAGCTTTCTCAACTCAGCCATTATGTGCCAAGTACCCACTGAGCACTTGAAAACCAAAGCATCGGGGGTACGCCCCCCACCCACCCCAGGCTCTCCCATTCTGCACCTGCCAGGACACTGCACAAAGCAAACACTTGGACGAGGGTCCTGGCACACCAAGCTGTGAGGGGCACTTCCAGGAGGCAAGTTCAGT
>PVKC010013997.1:0-22524 GCA_004027635.1 Crocidura indochinensis
AAAACCTGCTGTTCAGATATGACTATTGTTTTGACACTAAGATGGTACAAGTTATGGTTTTCAATGAAATAAGGGGGTATGTATAGGGATCCCATTTTTCTTGATTGGGAAATGGATAGTTCAGCTCTGACCTACAAATACAAATGTCATCTGTCATCTGCATCTTCCCTATGTGTTTCTAAAGAGATCAAAGGAAGCATCTTTAATTTCCAAGAAATATTAGCCCCAAGACTACGAAGAGCCCAAAAGAAGCATGGTGTTTCTGTTTTTGTTTGATTGTTATTATATCAGGAAGCCATGCAAAAAAGATGCTGAAAAGATTTGCTTAGAAATATCTAAGACCATGAAATGGTATGGATTGGAATAATGATATTCAGTGAGTATTTTTCTTCCAAAGAGGGCTGAGCTTCATGAACTAATAAATTTTTCCATCTGTGGTCTTAAAAAACAGATTTTTACAGCATTTGGTGTAGATAGTTAAGCATTTGGAGAGCACATGGAGATAATATAGGAAAAAGATCAGAGGGAAGGAAAGCTGCCATTTTGGATACAAGCGCATCCATAAACAAAGTTCTGTCCCAATGATAAGGTTGAAAAGGCAACTCCAAAAAAGCAACATGGCAAAATCTTGTTACCTATTGTAAATTTTGTTAGTGCTGTTCTATTCATGTTGTTTTTAAAAAAAAATACAATGGCATTACAAATATATGTGTGCAGCTCCACAATAGGACAAAGCCATGATGCAACTAAAGTAATCCAGCTGAATGCAGTGAGTCAGAAAGAAAGAAACAAACACAGAGTGATCTCTCATATATGAGACTTAAATATAAATAGCAAGGTAGCAACAAAGGGCCAAAGGCAACACAATGAGATATCTGTTTCACAGATCTGAGGGTCTTGGGGGCCCTTGGAAAGGGAAGTAGGTATATTAGTAATGCGTGTAGTGTTGGAATTATGTGTAGGAGAAACCATCATTGACAGTATTGTGGGGAAAAAAAAACAGTATTGTGAAGCACAGAAGTTCAATACAATTTTAAAAGTGTGTGTGTGTGTGTGTGTGTGTATGTGTGTGTGTGGAATAGGAGTTGGGAAGGGAAAAGGCAAAGGAAGAATGACATTTTCAAGGGCATGCACAGGCTATGCTAGTCTGCTCATTTTAGAGCCTTGAACTTTGTAGTTTTTTGAAGTGTGGATTTCAATGTCAATCCATGTTTCTAATCTTATTCATTGAGCCTCTGCTTTCAAAGCACCAACGGAGAGGAAGCAGAGAAAGTGAGTAAACCCAGGCTTCTCTGCCAAATCCTCTACCACACGTGCTCCCAGATGCTGGGGCAACTCCTTCTGCTCAGCTGCATTCCCACCATTGGTGAAATTAAGGTGAAAAGAGTCCCCAAAGTTGTGTGGAGGACCAATTGCCAGAGCATGTTCTGTGAGCATGGAAAATGTCAATGTGTTTTCTTTACAGGTATCACTATGTACCAAGTATAACTTCAGCCAGACTACCATTCCTGCTTTGAAACTCTTCATCTACCATGAACTCTAATATGTATTATTCACAGTGATCCTTAGGAATACTTCATCCAGTCTATACCCCAGGCCTGTTTGCCCTTCTACATGTGGAAATATTGAAGGGCTAGGAGAGTACTCATTTATTATTATGGTTAGTATATTAACATATATATCATGATCCTTAAAAAACACTTATTGAATTAGTATGTGATTGACAACAAGTACTTTTAGAGTCTACTATATTTATTTAACTGTAAGGTTTTGTTTTTTGTTTTTGAGCCACACACAGCAATGTTCAGGACTTTCTTCTGGCTCTGCACTTAGGAATCACTCCTGACAGGCTTGGGGAACTAAAGACTGTGTTAAGAGAAGGGTAATATCAGTGAGAATGTAGACAACAAGTTGAGGCAGAATTTTATTTGTGGCTTACAGTCTTGGTGGTTAAGATATGCAGAGGGGATAATAGTATCATTTCCTGTGTGAAGTCATTATATATTTTCTAACAGGGAGAGTGGCAGGTTGATGACAGAAACATTCAAAGGAGATCACTTTATAAAACCTTTAAAATATCTTGGAGCAATGAAAGAAAAGGTTGATATTTTTTAAAGTAAGTCTTTTTAACTTTCAAGATTGGGGATATTATAGGAACAATATAGGTTTTTATCATTTGACATAATTGAATACTGAGAGCATATGGGTTTAACAATTTAGAAATGCTCAGTAATTTAAAATATAGATAGTGTATCTAACAATCAGAGGCTTCTCATTGCGGCTGCAGGCAATTGAGTTTCACAAGTGCACAATGGAAATGGATTATTGTGTGGTTCAATTTATACTGGTGGACAGGACTTATGTCCTAATAGGTTTACAAATTCAAAAAGATAACTTATTTAGCTAGTGATTTTAGAGGTACAAGAAACAGACACAGTCACAAGCTAATAGATGCAATAAGAATGAAATTGTGTAGTCCTTTGTCTAGATGCTAAGTAGAAATGCTAAAGTCAGGCAAGACAGGAAAGGTACCACAGCAGGAAAGAGTTGCTTGATTCCTGACACTTTTTGTTGTCCCTATACTAGGAGAAAACTTGCTGGGCACTGTCAGCTATGGCTCAAAAAAGCCACCATCAACAACAAAAATAATAACAACAGAATCAGCAAAAGAATAAAGGAAGTACTAAATTTAAAGTTGTGGGTTATGGGAGCTGGGAGGTGGCGCAGGAGGTAAGGTGCCTGCTGCCTTGCCTAGGACGGACCACGGTTCGATCCCCTGGTTCCCATATGGTCCCCCGTGCCTGCCAGGAGCGACTTTTGAGCGCATAGCCAGGAGTAACCCCTGAGCGTCACTGGGTGTGGCCCAAAAACCAAAAAAAAAAAAAAAAAAGTTGTGGGTTATATAAGTAGGTATACCTAACTTTTGAGGTGACAGTAGGTGAATAAAAGTTTTCTATTTCTGGTTTTCTCCTGAGGTCTAGAGATAGCTAGGTGGAATCACCTTAACTGTAGAATGCACGATTTCTTATTGAAAATAAGAGATCCTGAAAAGTGAATGGTTGGGCCCAAAGACGCAGTTCAATGATGGTGTTGTGTGTGAGGGACCCACTTAGGAGTCTGGTGTCACGTGACCCTCTGTGCACCATCACGAGTGACCCTGCTCCACCCAAGTACAGAGAGAGTAGGGGTAGCTCCTGAGCATCACTAGACATAGCCCACAAACCAAAAATAATACTATGTGGCTCATTCTTTAAGTTCATGTCCTTTCAGGAACATGTATTTCACTTGCTTCTATGTTGTTGTTTTTTTTTTTAGTTTTTCTACTCTGGAGAAGCCTTTTTCTGTCTTGAATATATTCTTCCCTTTTTCTCTCCCATCATATCTTTATAAACAAGTTTCAATTAAAATGGGGCCGGAGTGTTGGCACAAGCAGTAGGGCATTTGTCTTGCACACGGCTGACCGTGGATGGATCCTCTGGAGTCTCATATGGTCCCCCAAGCCAGGAGTGATTTCTGAGTGCACAGCAGGAGTAACCCCTGAACGCCACTGGGTGTGGCCCAAAAACAAAAACAAAACAAAATAAAAATAGATCTTCCTTCACCCTCCAATAAATAAAAGTAAAATTTAACATGTGTGGGGCTGAGGAATGAAACATGCTGTCAAAGAGATAAGGGTGAGTTTGGAAAGGACAAAAGAATTATTTTTATTACAATTTCCTTTGAAATTTCTCACAATGGACAGACTTTTCCCCCTAAGAAGTGTTAACTGTTTTCTTCCTTTATGCAGTCTATCTGATCTCTGTTTTTCACTGAAGTTTCAGTTTGTACTGTGATAGCTTTTCCTATCATCCTTCCTTCCCTAGAAAGATATGAAAGCATGAAGTAACCAATATTTTATTAGTAATGATAAAATATTAGGTAAGCTCAAAATGGAGTTTTGAAAAGGTATAAGAGGGAGATAAAGAACAGGAGAGAACATAAAGAATTTGGAGCTCAACATCACATTCTGATTACACTCAGTTCAGCTTGCATTTCTCAGCTGTGTGATTTTCCATCTTTGCTTCAGTTTCCCCAGCTATAAAACAGTGATACCCATATTCTCTGCACTACCTGGTATTTGTAGAACTAACTATGTGAATAAAACTGCATAAAGCACCTTTGAAAACTGACACATGGACCAGAAAAAAGGGGGCTGGAGCGATAGCACAGCAGGTAGGGTGCTTGCTTGCATGTGGCTGACCTATGTTCGATTCCCATCATTTCATATGTTCCCTCAAGCTTTTCAGGAGTAATTTCTGAACACAGAGCCAGGAGTAACCCCTGATTGCCACTGGGTGTGACCCAAAAACCAACAACAAAAATGAAGAAAAGGAAAATGACACCTGGGAAACAATTGAGTTAGTTTCTGTCTTTTCTATGATGATGTGTTACATGAACAATAAATCTCTCCTATGTGAAAGGCAGATTCTTTCAGAAACGTAAGCACTGAGTTTGTGTTGTGAGTAAGGAGTCAGCATAAGCCACAACAAAACCATCTGATTCCCTGTTCCATTTTCTTCTCATGTACTTTGGGTTCTAAGTTAAAGAAAAGTGAAGAAAAATAAAAAAGACCAGAGGGGTAGGAGTGAGATTGCACAGTGGGTAGTGCATCTGCCTTGCATGTGGTTGACCAGAGTTCAATCCCTGGCATCCCATATGGTCCAGGAGTAACCCCTGAGCACGACTGGGTGTGGCCAAAATATGAGAGAGAGAGAGAGAGAGAGAGAGACAGAGAGAGAGAGAGAGAGAGAGAGAAGAGGGAGGAGGAGGAAGAGGAGGAGGAGGAGGAGATCCAAGGACTTGAAAATGTGTTTTAGTTCCCAAACTGGATTCTGACCACATGTGGATTTGACACGATCTATAGAAAGAGTATTTCATTTTTATTGGTTCCTAGATGCTAGGCAGATTCCATTATGACCAAAAACGTGTTGCCTTTAAGGCATTTTATTTTTCTTTGGAGTTGTTCATTGTCCACTCTGAATATGACATTTAAGCTGAAGAAACTACTTTGAAATAGCTAAATATTCCCATATTGCCTAGAATTCCCATATCAGTAAAATTTTCACATTCTATTCTCACCAGACACTTGTATTGAACATGTATCTTCATTGTACATCAACTATTGGATATATCTGTGCCAAGACAATGGCTAGATATGAGTGTATGAGTAAAATTCTCCCCCAGGTACCTTTTATTTATTTATTTTAGTTTATGAGCTACACCTGACAGTGCTCAGGGGACCATCTAGGATGCCAGGGATTGAGCCTGGATTACCCACATGCAATGCAAATGTTATGCCCACTATATTAGTGCTCCAGTCTCCCAAATTACTTTTAAATGACAAGAGAATTGTTGTATATTTGCAATTATTATCTTCGTATAATTACTACTCTAAAGATTGTAAAGGAATCAAGGATAGAAAGCTTCACACATTAGGGGCTGGAATAGTAATGTAGTGGGTAGGACTTTTGCCATGTACATGGCAAACTGAGTTCAAAACATAGTCCTCTGAGCACTGTCATGATTAATTCCTGAGTGCAGAACCTGGATTAACTCCTGAATTTTACTGTATATAGCCTCAAAACCAAAATATTTTAAAAAAAAGATTAGAAAATCACACATGGAACTAAGAGTGAGTACTGATGTTAATATGAGACAAACTCTGATTCTGGTTCCAGCAGTAAATATGGTTCACCCCCAGTCAGCACCACAATGATGACCTTAGAACTCAGAGATCTGAGTAAGCCCTGAGTTGCACTGGATATGGTCCCTTTCAAATGAGAAAGACAAAAAAAGAAAACAGTGTTCATATCCATGAAGCAAATACAGCTGAGTACTTTTAAACTAGCTCTCTTTCCCACTCCTCAAAAAAATTCCCTTTAATAGCCTAAGCAGAAGTAATCCCTAGACTTTTAACCCACTAGAATGTGCCTGGAAGCACATTTTCGTGTTTGCAATAGCAAGCTCAAATGAAGATCACACTTTCTTTCAACAAAAATATATTATTTTCACAATGTTTAGATTGATATTCAAAAGTGACATTCAAAAGTCCACAAAGTTAAAATTTTCTGCTTGGGGTCAGAGTGATAGTACAGTAGGTAGGGTGTTTGCCTTGCATGTGGCTGACCTGGCTTCGATCTCCAGCATCCCCTATGATCTCCCAAGACTGCCAGGAGTGATTCCTGAGCTCAGAGCCAGGACTAACCCCTTAGCATGACTGAGTGGTACCCCAAACAAAACAAAACTAAAACAACATCATGTGTGTAGCTGGAGTCTTATTTCCACTTATTCTCGTGGAAAGTAATTTAAGAGAGTGGCCAGTGACAGTGAATCCAGGAAAATACTTGGACCCTAAGATCTTTACCATCAAACCTAACACTCTTCACTACTTATACTGAGATATCAGCTTTATTCCAGGACATAGCCAACAGGTGTGGCTCCTAACATAACCTTTTCCACTGGATTCATAATCAGCCCTGCATTCAACATGTTTCTTCTCCCTCCATCCTGCCAGCTCTCCTCTTGTTGAATCTCTCTGAATCCATCCTCCAAATACTCTTCCTGCCCCTGAAGCAAACCTTTTGATACTTCCCAAAGACTCCTCCCAGGTCTTACTGTCAGGTAAGGTTAGGTAGAAGATGAGGGTGGGGTGGCATACTGCATGGTGTTTCTCAATGAACTTTCAATGTGATGTATGACATTTTCTCTAGAAAACACTCTGCTACTCCATGAAGGTGTTCAACCTTTTGCCTTTAAAATTGAACTGTCCTGTTTAGAAACAGGTATTGTGCACCTCTTAAACCAGATGTTTTCTGTCACTCTAACCAGGTCACTCCATAACAAGAGAGGAATAGATGGGTTTAAATGGTGCTAATTGCTCAGAGACTGTCCTAGACAAAACCACCACCATCCATGGCTTTTTACCTATAAGGCATTACAATACTACACACATAATGGAAGAAAGCCTATAAAATGGTGCTCAAGGATGGCAAGGAGGGCTGAGATGAAAGTGAAAAAGAAATATTTTTTCAACACACCTGTCCACTTAGCTTCCAGATTAAAAAGTTTGCCTTTGGGGCCAGTGAGACAGCATAGAAGTAAGGCATTTGCCTTGCGTGCAGAAGGTCGGAGGTTCGACTTCCATCATCCCATATGGTCCCCTGAGCCTGCCAGGAGCGATTTCTGAGCATAGAGCTAGAACTAACCCCTGAGCACTGCCGGGTGTGACCCAATAACCAAAAAAAAAAATAAATAAATAAAAAAAATTTGCCTTTATTTGTTGTTAGCACTGGATCCAGTTACACCAAGTCAGAACTGAAGAATAAGGATTGGATGGATTATATTTTTGATAAGAGCTATGGCCTTATTAGATTTCTTAAACAGTTGACTAGGCTTTGAGTTTGAGAAACTCTTCTAATTAACTAATTTGCATTTTAATATTATATGAGCTCAGGTAATAAGAGCAAATAGTACGCTCACATTATTACCCATACATAGACTTACATTAAAATTAGTAGTGAGGAACTATATACATTATCTAAAGAAAAGTCATATGATGTCATGTTTATGAGTCATCTTATTGTCCAATTTGAAGCTCATAAATTTAATCATCCTTATATAGTGTCCTTTCCCAATTCTAGTTTAAGTAGCTGCATATATATGTACATATAATTAAAATAAAGTAAAATATACTATTCTCTAATGTCCATGGATCATCAGCATGCGCATAGCCAGAGAGAGATTTAGCTCAGACAGGACAACATGGAGTTTTTAAATTTGAGAGTATCGAGGAATTCCATGGGCAAAGACTTAAAAATGCACATTTTGACTCAATAGGTTTGAGATGAGATTTTGAACAAACTCTTGGGGAAAATGGGTTCTGATCTGCAAATTAGTTCAAGATGACAGAGCTGGTAATTATGCAATAATTGCAAAGGAAACACATGTTGACCAGAAAGCAGGGAATTAATGATTGCAAAGGAAACACTTGATGAATAGAACAGTAAAAATGAATGATTGCAAAGGTAACTAGCTGTTGAATATAGATATATGGAAATGAACGATTTCAAAAGAAACAGTGTTGAGCAGAGATGGGAATTAATTCCCAAAGGAAGTTGTGTTGACTAGAGAGATGAGTTAATGATTTCAAAGTAAAGGAGTCTTGCTGAATCTCCTCTGTCCCTATTCCCAATTCAACCTTCTTTTCTGTAAGCACAACCCATAGTTTTTGAAAGGTAACAAATCTAGTAATAAAGTCCCCAAAACATCCTGGGTAAAAGCTTGGACACAGGTGTTATTAGGAATTGAAACACCTTTATTGCTCTCTCAGTCATAAAGCTTGGACTCTCCAGTCAGCCAGTAACAGAGTGAGAGTTATTATCTCTGTTTGCACCTCAGAGATGGGGTGATGCTGCTTCCTGAGCATTAACCAAAATCCAAAAGGATGCAGAGGAAGTAGGTCTAGTTTTTCCAACTCTGCCTTCCCTCCCTACTACCCTAACTTCAGGGATTAAAAGGCATGCAAGGCCCATTTTCAAAACCAGGCACCCATTGGCCAACGAGCCTCAAGGGGTGTATCCCTGGCACTTCCACAATTCTTGCAGGTACCTACCTCCCCACCCCCAAGTATCTCTGGATGAACCAGCAATCAACCTCCATCCAGCCCAGTTGGCCACGTGGCACTGGGCGTGATCCTTGAGACTCGAGGACCACTTAGGAAACCCCATAAAATGCATAGAAAATCTGCACATTGTGGGTCATTACAACCACTATCTTGTCTATTCCTGGATAGAGCCCACCTCGGGCCAATCCAGAGATAGATGTGGTGTAAAATAACACTTCCAGGATCGGCCAGCAGGGGGCATATTGCCACCAGAAATTCCAATTTCTTAGCAATGGATGGTTCCCCCATCCCTTCACTCCTGTTTCTATTTCTCTTTTTCTTCCTACTCAGAGCTTTTTCAAATTTATTTGGCTAGAGATTGGTATTTATCACAGCAGAGTTAGTGTGCCTTATCATTAGAGCTTAAAGACTTGTTTAGATGTTAAAAAAACAAAACAAAAACCAAACCTCTGGTAGGAATCACCTTCCCTAAAGCAGTGATCAAGTCTTCTGTAAAGAGTGTCTTCAGTACTCAATGCTTCTTTTAATTAGTGGGTCTCTTAGATTGTAAAAATAAAAAGGATTAAAGATAGGAGGGCCCTGTACTGGGGTATCCAATTACCTAGAACTATTGTGCCAACTGAACCTCTGCTTCAGATTAATTCTGTTTTCCAAACAGAATCATAGATAAACTGGCTTGGTTTGAATTCCTCCCTGAGCTTGTTTTCCTGAGATTCAATCAGAATAAAAGGCACCTATTCCGGGCAAATTCAAGGTTGAGTAGCTGCTTGTGTTATGCAAATCCTTCAGTTTCCTCCTTCCTCAGTTCCCTCCAGGCCCACTGGGAAGATAATTCACCTTCTTGGAAGCAAAGTCTCTCCCAGAGGCAAAAAGACTGGTCAGCCTGGATATCCCCAGTTCTCAATACTATGACTTGATATTGAAATAGCTCAAAGGAAAACAGAAAAAATAAAATCACCCTGGTTGTGTTCAAAACCATTTTCCCCTAAACACCCCTTTCCTCAGTCCACCCCTCTACCCCCCATTCTTCCTTACCGCAGCAGAGCTGGGGTCCAGGACCTCTTCCACCTTGTTCAAGCCTGATGTTTTAGCCCAGCCCAGCCAGGGGTAAAGAGGGAACTCTGACCTCTTAATACTGGGGACACTCTGGGTCACATCCCTTGGGATTGAGGTTTGAGGAGGAGCAAGGCTCCTATTCTTTTAAGACCTTATTTATGCAAAACAGGCCTGCACTGTTCCTGGTCCGTCAGTCATTTGTAAATGAGAGTTCTTGTTTGTAAAACAATTAGAAAATAAACTCTGCTCTTGGGAGCACTTGTTCAC
Source organism: Crocidura indochinensis (assembly GCA_004027635.1). Lineage (NCBI taxonomy): Eukaryota > Metazoa > Chordata > Mammalia > Eulipotyphla > Soricidae > Crocidura > Crocidura indochinensis. Next base: position 9,986 of record PVKC010013997.1, read on the forward strand.
TCCAAGGTTATGGAAAAACCAATCTTTGGAAATACTGGAAATACTCTATTCATTAGGCCCCTCTATCTTTTTGTTTGTTTGTTTGTTTGTTTTGTTTTTGGGTCACACCCGGCAGTGCTCAGGGGTTACTCCTGGCTCCATGCTCAGAAATTGCTCCTGGCAGGCACAGGGGGACCATATGGGGCACAGGGATTCGAACCGATGACCTTTTGCATGAAAGGCAAATGCCTTACCTACATGCTATCTCCCGGGCCCCAGGCCCCTCTATCTTTGTCTTTTGCCTGGCATTAGAGAGGCTGGACAGCAAACCTCTCAGATGGAACTATCATATACTGTAGCTTTTTGCTGGGGCAGCAGGAGCAAGAGATGAAGGAACAGTAATGTGAAACTTTTCTCTCAGAGGCCAGTGAGCCTGTCTCTATCCCCTAAATAAGTGAGGGTGCAAGCCCTTGGTTGATCACATCCTTTGTTTTTATTTATTTAATTTATTTTGCCCCTCTCCAACATCCTTCATCTTTAAAGCTGTCTAGTTCAAAACTGAAGCTAGAACTTTCTCTCTGACAGTGATATTCTTATTCTTTTCATTAAATAATTTCAGTACATTTCAGTGGCTCAATTAAAGAATTCATTTATTTTAAAAGATTACTTCTCTGACTCAAATATATGCATTAAAAAGAATCGTACAGGGGCCTGAGAGATAGCATGGAGGTAAGGCGATTTCCTTGCATGCGGAAGTTCAGTGGTTTGAATCCCAGCTTTCCATAAGGTCCCCTGAACCTGTAGGAGCAATTTCTAAGCATAGAATCAGGAATAACCCCTGAGCACTGCTGGGTGTGACCCAAAAACTAAAAAAAAAAAAAAAAAAAAAATTTGAACAGGGGCTTGTAGTAATATAGGGAGTAGGGAGGGTGCTTACCTTGCATGCAACTATTCTGGGTTCCATCCCCAGCATTTTATGTGGTCCCCAGTGCACTACTGGGTGAGATTTCTGAGAGCAGAGCCAGGAGTAAATCATGATCAGCTCTGGTGTACTCTCAAAACAAAATAAAGCAAAAAAAAAAAAAAAAAAAAAGGTTATAGGATGTAGCTTAGCAGAAGAGTGCTTACTTTGTCTGGGTGATACTGAATTTGTTCGGTGGCACTGCAAAGGAATATAATGTTGATGGTGGGGATGATGAAGATGAAGATGAAAGTGATGTTGATAATTTATAAGATGGCAATTCCACTTTAAAGTTGGATCTAAGGGGCCAGGCGGTGGTGCTGGAGGTAAGGTGCCTGCCTTGCCTGCGCTAACCTAGGACGGACCTCGTTTCGATCCCCTGATTCCCTATATGGTCCTCCATGCCTGCCAGGAGCGATTTCTGAGCGAATAGCCAGGAGTAACCCCTGAGCGTCACTGGATGTGGCCCAAAAACCAAAAAAAAAAAAAAAAAAGGTGGATCTTAATGTTCACCTCATTTTGCACCAATGAATTCCTGTGTGTGAGCATTTTGCCAAATATCGTATCCAAGACGACCTTGATCACATGGTTTGGTGTCAAGTGTGAAGACAATCTGTTAAAAGGCCAGAAATCTTTTAAAAGAAAATCATGAACAGAGAATTACTTTTATGCTATCATATTAGTTCACTTTCCTCAGAATTGAGAGATCAAAATATTTTCGTTTTAGGGAAAGCATCTCTCAGGGCAGTTCACAAGACACATGTCTTAAAATTTTCCTTGGAGGTGATTGCACAGTCTTGAACATGAAAAATCAATTACACACCTATTACCCACAGAACATGACTCCAGCCTACCAAATTATATAAATCCTGTTCCTTTATTTACCTAAAGAATTGTTTGAGGTCAATATGCAGGATTCTAGCATTCTAATAAACATTACTGAACAAAAGGCACATTTTGGTTGTCCCTGCTAAGGTAGGGAACAGAAAACATCTTTTTTATTCTTCCCTGGTCAATTCTCAACCGTGAAACCCAATAACGAAAGGCAAATTAGTAAGAAAAATATATATAGATTTGTTTCAATTTACTTTTGTGAACAACACAGGAATCCTCCACCACCAAAGAAACCCCAAAGAAACAATTACATCTTGGTATTTGTATGCTAAATTCCATGGAGCTTGGATAGTATATATATATATATATATATATATATATATATATAGATAGATAGATATATATATATATAGATAGATAGATATAGATATATATATAGAGATATGTTTATATATTATTATAAATATATAAATATATCCCAACACTGCATTCGGCATACAAAATTCTCTAATCACATCTGGTGATCCTGAGCATCTCTGTGAGTGTTCCCTGAGCACAGAGCCAGGAGAAAACCCTGAACATCACTGCCAAAAAGAATTAAAAAAAATGTTTTTTTAATTTGGGTCAGAGATTACTCCTGGCTCTGCACTCAGAAATCACTCCTGGCAGTCATAGGAGACCATGGTGGGATTTGAACCATCATTCATCCTGGATCGACTGAGTGCAAGACAAACGCCCTACTGTTGTGCTATCTTTCCAGCCTGAAAAAATAATTTTTAAAGATAAAAATACTGGAGGAAATTTAGCCAGGCCTCTTCACTCTGATTTCTCACTTAGTGTCTTCTCAGGGAGGACAGTCCATTCATAGGACTGTAGAAAGGTCACATCTGTAGTGGGTCCTGCCTAAGGAATTTCTTCAGAGGAAGTCAAATTTTTTTCTGCACATGCTGCTTCTCACAATTGTTCTATTGAAGTTGTCTGATAGGCCAAGGCTCTGTGATGCTATGGCTAACCCCTCATAATGATGAAGATCGGAGCTTATCCAAGGGAAGCCTCTTAGATGAGAAACTCAAGTGTGTTCTCATGTTTGTTTGTTTTTTAAAATGACAATCTGATCTTTCCAGCATCAATGCTTTTCATCCAGTGTCTTTTATATTATTTTTATATTAAGCTTTAATATTGCTCTGCTTTTCTGGCTTACTTACAAAGAGAAACATCATACTTTTCATATATAATCCCAAGCTATTGTGTTTATAGAAATGATCAGTGATTTATGCTGCTCCCTTCTTCCCCTCTAACACAACTGTTTTTATGTACAGGTTTCTAAACTATTAAAGCCTGCTGAAGGAGGGATTGATGTAGTGGTCTTCAAGGGTAAAGGATGTCTTTAGCTTTTACTATAATACTATAATAACAATGATATCTCAGTACAAAGTTCTTTTCCAAAAAGGAATTAAGTCATCTGAGGGATTAGTAAGTTGGATGGAAGTAGCCGAAAGAGCAAATAGCATTTTTGCTTTAGACTGTTCTGCTTCATTTCCTTTTTCTGTAACATGGACAAGTTCACACCTGCTCAGACTACAGGAAAAAAAAATGTTAATATTAAGGAGAATTACATTGCATTGTCCGTGTGATCCCGGGATGTTAATGTTTCTTGTTTTCTTTCTGTGCATTTGTTTGTCTTCAGCTACTATACCATGTACTGCTCATGGATTTATTCCTATTTTTACACTCAGGGATCACTTCTGATTAGTCTCAGGAGAGATAGGCTGCATGCAATCAAATTGCTCTGCCTGGGCTGGATCAATAGCACAGTGGGTATGGAGTTTGCAATGCAGGCCATATGATGTGCCCAGGCAAACCCAGGCATCCCATATGGTTCCCTATGCCTACAATGATTGGTTTCTGAGGCAGAACCAAGAGTAACTCCTGAATGGCACCAGGTGTGACACAAAGGCAGAAATCAAGACAAGAAAAAAAAAAGTGTCCTACCCACTGTACTCTCTCTCTCTCTCTCTCTCTCTCTCTCTCTCTCTCTCTCTCTCTCTCTCTCTCTGTCTCTCTCTGGCCCCAGAATGTTGATTTTTTAAGCCACCAAGTAAGAACAATTCGATGTAAAGTAAACAAGTAGGCAGAGACAATATAATAGGTTTAAGGTGCTTGCCTGGCATGTGGCTACCCTGGTTTACTTCCAAGCAATGCATAATCTTCTGAGCACCAGACTATCTAAAAGTAAGATAATAAGCAGTGCAACAACCCATTGTCTTTTTAAGCCACTTTGTTTCCTGGAGAAGATGCAGTGAAGTCAGGAACTCTGCTCTCCAGATGTTCCTTTCTTCAAGTGTTGGTACACTGGATCGACATCTCTTTAACTCAGCATCCACAATGCTTTTTCAAACTCCCACCTGTATTACAGCAGTCAGTTTTAATTTTTTGTTTGTTTGTTTGGTTGGTTGGTTGGTTTTTGGGTCACACCGGGCAGTGCTCAGGTGTTACTTCTGAATCTACGCTCAGAAATTGCTCCTAGTCGGCTCAGGAGACCATATAGAATGCCGGGATTTGAACCACTAACCTTCTGCATGCAAGGCAAACGTCTTACCTCCATGCTATCTCTCCGGCCCCAGTAGTCAGCTTTGAACTTCAATTTATTGAACATTTATTTAAAAAGTGATATAACTGTGTGTGATAGTACTTTTATTAATATTATCTTCCTTTTGTAAACTATGATACATAAGAGTATATGTATATAAGAGTATATATTATGATACAAGCATATGACATAAGCTCGAAGAAGTTTAAGTTTTTGCAAGATAGGTTTTCCAAGATAAGTAAATAGATAAAGACCTTACCACTTAATTGTAATGTGAGGCATATTATATAATATATAAATATAATATATATATTTATATATTATATAATATGTATTATATATTTAAATATTATATATTTAACTCCTGTAAACCTGAGCAGTTTGCCCATGGCAAGTCATGCTTGCAGTCAGCGAAACATAAACTTGTGTTCATGTCACAATTGCTCTCAAGAGGAAGAATTATTTTTGTTTATTTGTTAGACACACCCAGCAGGTGTGTCTCCCACTCATAAAAACTCTTGAGTTACTCTTGGCTCTGTGTTCAGACATCACTCTTGGCAGACTCGGGCACCATATGGGATGTTGGGGTTTGAATTTGGGTTGGTTGGGTGCAAGGAAAACACCCTACCCACTGTGTTATTGCTCTGCCCCAGGAGAAAGAATTCTAAATTGAGTCAAGCATGCTTCCTTATTTTGCTGACTTTTCCAATTCAAGGTACAAAGAAAAGGATGAAAAAGAATAAAATCCTTTATTGTTGAGAAGATAGATTTGTGTATGTGATATATAGAATATGTTTCCTTGGGGGCAAAGCAATAGCACAATGGGGATGGCATTTGCCTGGCACACAGCCAATGCCGGTTCAATCCCCAGCATGCCCTATGGTCTCCTGAGAGCTTTCAGGAGTGATTCCTGAGTACCACTGGATGTGGTTCAAGCCCCCCTTCCCCCCAAAAAAGTCTCCTCTCCTTAGCATTGATGTAAGATATTACTAGAAAAATATGAAGCAGGATATGGTCAAGCCCAATATTAGAAATCGCTCCTTCAAGACTCTTTTTCAATTTCAGATTGGTTTTAAGCAAGTTTTCAGAATATTATTTCTATCTCTCCTTTAATTAGTATGTGTTGCTTATATATTTCTATTAATTAGAAGGCTCATATGGATGGAAGATGGTATAGATATTAAGACACCTTGAACATGCCATGTAGATACATATCCAAACCAATTTAATTCCTGGTACCTCTCTCATCTGTTTCCCTGAACACAGCATCCAGAGTAAGCCCCAGAACTGCTGGTATGACCCAATAAGCAACACTTAAAATTATAACATATGCTATGTCATCTCAGACTTCAATGCTTTGAAATCCAAGTGAAAACATTAAAACAGAGAATAGAGCAATCATCTTGTTCTCTGTTTGAGTTGTGCTTTTTAAAAATCCATTATAGTCTCAAAGCAGTCTTGAAAATAATCATGTACATATTTGCCTAGACACGTTATAATTTATTCTAGCTGAGGAGAAAAGGAAGTTGATTTCATGTATGTGCTTGGACACCTACACTCCTAGCCTTTGCCATCAATCAGAGAAATAACAGGTTGAGTCATAGGGAGTCTCTCAGCTCCACCGTTAGACTGATAATTGATTATCATATCACTGTTCTGTTTTTCACACTGATGAAGTGGGAATTAGGGCAAAGCCAGTTAATTTAGGACACAGGTAAGTCACTGAAACAGGTGGAATATCAGCAAAAGTTTCTCCAAAGGACACGTTAGTGTGTCCTGTTGATCACATTCTACTGAAAATAGCCATCTGTTCATTTTCTACTGAAAAGGACATCCCCTTTCCAGGATGTGATTTTTTTTTTTTTTTTTTTGGTTTTTGGGCCACACCCAGTGATGCTCAGGGGTTACTCCTGGCTATTCGCTCAGAAGTCGCTCCTGGCAGGCACAGGGGACCATATGGGGAACCGGAGGATCGAACCGCGGTTCGTACTAGGTTAGCGCAGGCAAGGCAGGCACCTTACCTCCAGCACCACCGCCCGGCCCCTGCTTGCATGTTCAATGATTATAATAAATTACTTGTATTTTTACAAATACTTGCATAAAGTCTCATGTGTCTCCTATGTAAAAGGCATACTTTTTTCCACTACTTATTCCATTTCTAATTGTCTAACAACAAATCTTGATAACCCATTTAATTCCTATTTACAAAGACAAAAACTCTTGACATTAGGGAAACATCACTATGTAGGAAAATATTCTTCAATCTGAGCTATTTGTATGTATTTACTTTGTCATAGGGTTGTAGTTTTTTTTCTATATATTGTATGTTTATTTTATAGCTCCTGTTACAGCAATACCAGGCTATGAATTGTTTTGATTCAAATATGCATAGATGTGCAGAGTAGGACCATGTAAAGAATTTTCAGTGAGTTGTATTGACAGCAAGGAAGCTAACACAAATAGGAGTTCATACTTTTAAACAAGAATACTACTATTTAAAGTTTGTTATCTCAGACACATGCCCACTGTATTTTGATTAAACAACAGCAACAACAACAGTGTTTTACTTCTAAAGTTTGCCAATTCTGGCTACATGCATACTTTCATTCATAGAACACTATTAGTCTCTTTCCCAGGTATTGTTCAAAAGGCATGTTTCTCATTACAGTATTGAATTAGAATCCCAAGTATACTCTATTAAGGACTAATAATAGATTATGAAAACATTTCTTGCAATCTAATAGCCATTTACTTCATAAGAACAATATGAGCATAAATAATAACCTTCTACACTTTTACTCCTCCAGGGCCTAGAACTGTATTTGGATTAATTGTTCTTTCAGGCTAGCAACCTTGTCTTGGAGATTCTCTTAAACTAAAGCATCAGAAAAAGCAGTTGTCCCATCCTTTTATTTTTTTGAGTGCTTTGGTATAGCACAAATTACAAGTTACTAATTACTCTGATTTTCATCACTTCTACTTCATAGGACTTTTACAATGAATTTAAGTAACATATCTCTAAAGCTTTTGCACATTGTCCAACATAAATTTTCTTATAAACATTAGCTATTGTGATTCATTCTGGTAGTTGCAGTTATAATTGAAGTGGAAGAAAACAGATGGTTTTAAGATTAGTAGGCATATAAAGCCCCTATTTTTTCTGTGTGTTATAGCTGGTAAAAATGTGAAGAAGGGACTGAATTGCTTGTTATAACTTTCAAATTATGGGGAAAAATTTGAATATTGTCCCAAGAGGGAAGAGAAGCCAGTTATAACTCTGATAATAGGAATGTTTTTTTTTTGTTGTTGTTGTTAGTTTGGGAACAGATCTAACTGTACTCAGATTCTTGAGTGCAGAGCCTTAATTTAGGTTATGTACCCAAGATTATTTTGTATGGGGCCTAGGGAACTACATGGAGTGCCAGGTATCAAATTAGCATGACTTTGTACAAGGGAAATACCTTCTCTGCTGTAATGTCTCTACAGCCTATAGGAATGGTAACATTAAAAAAATCATGATTCTGACTTCATTATAGATGTTGAAGTTGTTATTATTATTATTACTAGGTTTTGGCTTGGGAACCACATCTGGTACTCCTCAGGGATTATTCCTAGCTCTGTGCTCAGGAATTACTACTGGCAGTGTTTAGGGGACCTTATGGGATGCCGGGGATTAGCAAGGTAAAAAAAATAATGGAACTAATGTGTGCCATTTTGGAAACTAAGGGAACAAAGTGTTTCATTGCAGAAATTTTTCTGTGTCAAGAGCTTTATTGATAGATGGAGAGTTGCATCTTCAAAATGCAAATTTTTGACATGGAAGAATCAAAATGGCTTCTCTCTTCAGTTGACAAACTATTGATTTAAAAATGAAGTTAGCTTATTTGCTACCTCTGGCTTGTCAAGCATAATTTCCCCCTTTACTTTTTTCTTTCTTGTGGAGTTGTATGTGTCAACAGTGAGTAGTAATTTTATCAGATTGAACAGAATAGTTTACCACCACCTCTCACCTGTCATGTCCTACAAAACAGGAAATAACAAATTACAGAAAATACAGAAAATATTAAGCAAAATGAAATCGCTATGAAAAAAAATAGGAACAATGTATATTTTATCCTTCCCCAAATTTCACAGAACTCAAAGAGAAAAGGTCTACTTTGGTATAGCTAATTTTACACACCATTCTCATATTTTTTTATTTCTTGTATATGACTACATTTTCTTGTATATGTTTTCTAAAGCCAAGGATTCCTTATTGAATTAAAATGATAAACACATTCCTGTTTTGACAGCTTTGAAAGTAGGAAATTTTTCTTTTCTGTTTGCACCCACCATGGTTGCTCTCAATCTTATATCATGATCCCCCATGACTCACTTTTTATAGGTGACTTCTTTGCAATGCTAAGGAATTTATAGTATTCTCATGAGAAAAACTGCTCTCATCTACCTCCCCAGAATATTCCATGGGACTCTTCTGGAAGTTCCACAATATTCTAACTCCAACAAGGTGTCTAGGTAAATGTGACTTTGATTATAAAGAGGCTGTTCAGTTATGGGAATAAATGTCAGTCAATTAAGAAAAGTTTAGAAATGTTGTGAGAATATGGTTAGCTAAGAAAACAGAATGTTTCAGAGACCGAAGAGATAGTAGAGCAGGTAGAGCAGCTGTCTTGCACGTAGCTAACCCAGTTTCATCTCCAACACCAAGTCTGGTTCCCTTACACAACCAGTAATGATGCCTGAACATAAAATCAGGAGCTGTACAGGGTGTGCCCCCCCAATCTACAAAAATGAAAAAACATTGTTCAAAGGAGAAGTTTACTTAGGATTCAGATATTTTGACTTGGTACATCAGCAAACCTGAAGTTACAAAACCCCATGATAATAGTATCCAGACAAAGGACTGTCTCCTTTCTTGAGATGTATCACTCAGAAGAACATACTTTGGATGTCTTTGTAATCTGTGGGTCTTTGATCCCTACTTAATAATTCTTTTTCGGAAGTCTTGGTAAAATCATATTCAGAACTGATTACACCAAAGACTGGTAATTAAAGTGGCCAAAATGGGACCGGAGGCCCAGGATGAACCTGGGTTTGATCTCTGGCATCCCATATGATCCAAGCCAGGAGCAATTTCTAAGTTCATAGCCAGTACTAACCCCTGAGCATCACCAAGTGTGGCACAACCCCCCCCCCCAAATGTCCAAAATTTGGCACATTGTGTATGACATTGCTTAGGGATTACTCCTGGCTCTAAGATCAGGAGTCATTTCTGGCAGAGCTCTGGAAACCATATAGGATGTCAGGGATTGAATCTCGGTTGGCTGTATGCAAGGTACATCTTATCACCTTTGTGCTATTTCTCTGTCTAAAAAAAGGCTCTTTTTAAACATTGACAATTTTGCTTTCATCAAATCATCAAGCCTGTCAGCTTGACCTAGCTGAAGAGTTACTTGCTTAAAATCTACTCTGCTCTGTTTTCACGGCCCATTCAATGATGTGGTCAGCTGCCCTGTAGGTTCTGTGAAAAATCAATGATCCCCAAGGAATTGCTTTCTCTTTATCCTCTATGACTTATTATGGGTCTCATTTTCTTTTCCTAATGATCATGTTAATGATCATGTCAGTAATCTTAGTGGCATTTATAATACATATTTGGGTATATTTTGGGAAGACAGAGGAGTTTGAGACCATAATTCATACCCTTATCTTGAATGCAAAGTCTATTGAGTAGTTGTCAGATAATAGGTAATATTATTATTATATTATTAATATTAAGATAATTAAGATAATAATTAAGATAATAATATTATTATCTTATAATAATTAAGATAATAATATTACTATCTTTTAATTTTATTATTTTTGGGTCACACCCAGAAGTACTCAGAAATTCCTTCTGGCAGACTCAACAGACTCAAGAGATCATCTAGGATGCCTGGGATCAAGCCTGAGTCAGCCATGTGCTAGGAAAATACCTCCCCCCACTGTGCTATTGCTCCACCCCAATATTATTATTTTTAATAGGGATCATGTCTTGTGGTACTGAAGAGGATGGCAATAAACCCTGTCAATGTGACTAAAGGAGTGGTACTCGGGCTTGCAGATTTGGGGGATAAAAAGGTTATCCCAGCTGGGAGTGTTCAGGAAGTGTGTGGAATGGGCCTTGTCCATGATAAACTGTGTTCTACTACTCGTGATCTTTCCTCAGGCCTTTCTTTTTTTCTGTTTTAACATGAGTCCATTTTTCCAAACTGTCTTACTGCAGTCCTGCAGTACACCTCATGACCCAGATAAAGCGACTCATCCATTCTTGCATGATTCTTTCATTTGGCAGATTTGAGCCTCTATGCTTCCAAAAGGCTGCAGTGTCAAGTGAGTCCTTGTCATTAGATGGTGCACCTCATAAGGTGGCTGCTTTTCAAGTGCAAGCCTAGGATGGACCTCGGTTCGAGCCCCTGGTGTGCCATGTGGTCCCCCCAAGCCAGGAGCGATTTCTGAGAGCATAACCAGGAGTAATCCCGGAGCTTTAAATGCATGTGCCACCCCCCCAAAAAATATCAGTAAGGGATCCACCCCAGTAAGGAATCCACCCCAGTAAATAATACACATTTAATCATCCTCCACTCAGTAGGCAATGACAGTGGGGTTGTTTGTGTTTGTAGGGAGTTGGAGAGAGAGAAATAAGGGCAATCGTGGAAAACTCCTGCCTAGGAAGTTTTTTGCATACTTATTTCTGTTAAGATATGTTGGTGCTCCAAAATAAATAAATAAATAAATAAATAAATAAATAAATAAATAAATAAATAAATAAATAAAAAGGGGGCCGAGTGGTGGTGCTGGAGGTAAGGTGTTTGCCTTATCGCGCTAGCCTTGGAAGGACCTCAGTTCGATCCCCCGTGCCCCATATGGTCCCTCAGGCCAGGGGCAACTTCTGAGCGCATAGCCAGGAGTAACCCCTGAGCATCACTGGATGTGGCCCAAAAAACAAAAAACGAAACAAAACAAAAAAGATATGTTGGTGCTGATTGTCAAATAGGTTTAGTTTTTCATGAATCATCTTGCTCTGTCTCATAAATTGAGGGAAAAATAGTAGATGGTACCAGAGGCAAACAGTCTCCCAAACATTGAGTGGAAATAAAAAATGATCAGACCTAAATACCCAACCCAAAGTCAACGACAATAGAATCCAGAAACCCAAGCTACAGCAAGCTAGACACAAAAGTGACCTGTTACACTAGCAGTCCAGGGGGCTAACGGTGAAGGTATGGGATGCATGCTGGGAACAAGGGTGGAGGGATGTCAACACTGGTGGTGGGAATTGCCCGAAATCACTGTCACTATGAACCTTAAATATAACTGGGAAAGACTTGCAATTCACATTACTCTCAATAAAAATGATTAAAAAATAGGTTTAATTCTTATCATTTATCACTCGTTGTTGTATTAATGATATGTTCTGAAATTATTATGAAATGCATGATTGGTTCCATCTGTGATAAACAGTTAATCATTCAAGAAAGAGACACCTGAAGGATTAGTATAGATGGCAACCATTTGATAAATTGATAAGCAAGTTTCATCATTTGCCTCATTAGGTAGCAGATTTTAAATGAAGTCAGTTGCTTAAAAGAATTTTTTTTCAATTATCAGCAAAATATATGATTAAATGAGAAAATTGCTTCTTAGACTAGTCCCTGAATTCTAAAAATGCCGGGGGTGGGGGGAAGGGGGTGAAGAAAAGTAAGGTGCAATATAGAAAATGACCCTCAGTTGTTCTTTCTTCCCTAAATTCTGTTGCTTTCTGACTGTTTTAATCCCCATTCTTTGTTGTAAGTTTAAAGCTTAGTTATCAGCAGAGAGTCTTAGATCTGGGTTTAAGAGTCATTGATCCATTTGGGCAACCCAGGCACTTTAGTAGTACAATAGGAGTTTAATAATGAATGGGTGCTCTTGTCAGGGAGCGCTGTTCAAAAAGAAAACAGCATTGCCCTAAATCTATATTGCATGTATTGGATTTTTTTAAATAAATGATATAATTGCTAATAACTACCCTTAAAGGATATTGCTGTTATTGTATTTTAAATAAAATATAAACCTGAAACACAAGGATGCTCTTTTCCAATAAAGTATACTGTTTTCAAAGCAGCATAATTAGGTTTATTCATAACTAAA
>PVKC010013998.1:0-22509 GCA_004027635.1 Crocidura indochinensis
AAAAAAAAAAAAAAAAAAAAAAAAAAAAAAAAAAACACAAAAAAACAAAGAAAAGAAATGAAGGTGCTCTGATGGCAGCAAAGGAAAGTTTAGTTTCTCTAAAACCTAAAGCATTTCTGCATCTTCTTGAAGTCAAGGCGGTGGATGTATAAGACAAGAACTCTGGGAGCTTGATCTGACTTAGAGACCGGATATGTCTATTAGTGATGATGGAATTGCTCTAAATTGGGTTCTCTAATATAATAGCCACGAGCCACACATGGCTATTTGAGAATTATGAGACTGAGAAACAGAATTTAAAAATTTTATCCAATTTACCTTCTTTACAATGAGGGAGCTGGGGAAATGGGCACAAACCCAATCACATGCACCAGGTGTGGTGGTTAGAGGCTACTCCTAGGGACTGTTGGGTTAGCAGATACACCCAACAGTGCTGGTGAGATGATGTAGGATTTCAGGGATTTGAATTGTGACCATAGTTGGCAAAGTAGGACCTCTAAGAATTGTAATATTCATGTGCTATTCCTAATTTACATTAAAATAGGCATTATTGGCGAATAGCTCATGCATTTGACAATGTAACTCTAGGGGATTGGGATTTAGTTATGCAAACATGAACAGGAACAGGGATCATCAAGTCCTGTAGATGGCCAGCGCGGAGAATGAAGCTGGAGGGGCTGGAAAGATAGCACAGCAGTAAGGCGTTTGCCTTGCATGCTGCAGAACCAGGAGGAACCTAGTTCGATTCTTGGCACCCATATGGTCCCCCAGCCTGCCAAGGGATGATTTCTGAGTGCAGAGCTCCTGAGCACCGCTGGGTGTGACCCCAAAATCAATCAATCAATGAATAAAGTTAAAAAAAAAAAAAGAAAAAAGAATGAGGCTGGAAGGGAGGGGCATGTTCCAGAGAGAATAGTGGAGTTAAGACCCTTGTTTTGCTTGCTGCCAACCCCAGTTCTATCTCAAGGACCACCAGAAAGAAAAGTGGTCAGAGAGCTAAGGATAGCCCCAAACACTGTCCCAAACCTTCTCACCTACTGAAATTGGAACGAGGATCAGAGAGATACAGCTGAGCGCAAAACTTGCTTTGCATGAGTTAGGCCCTGGGTTCATTCCCTGGGTAAAATTATAAAATCGAACTGGAGCGAATTTCCCAAACAACCACAGAAAACTTTCCTCTCTTTATTCTTGATGCATCTTTGTTCCCTCTCTGAGGTCCATGGGCCTCAGACCACACTGATATCCCCACTCTGCTGAGTTGCTGGGTATTTCTTGGCGAAGGTGCTTGGGAAAGAGAGCCTCACATTTGTCCCTGCCCACTCCAGATTGTCTCTGACGTGCATCAAAGACCACATGGCCTAGCCGGGTGCCTCTCCCAGGATAATAGGGCTTCCAGTTGACTTTGGGAGGCACAGACATCTGGCGATAGTTCTGGTGGTCTGAAGGAACTATGTTCACAGGTTGGTATACCCACTCTTGGCTTCTGGTTTGCTTGGTAGACGGCTGCAACTCAACTAGAACAGGTACTTCTGAGAAGTTCTGCAGGTCGTTTCCGGCCCCATGACTCTTGGAAGAGTTGTTTTGATTGGGTGGAACAGACATCCATGACACATGTGGCTCTGCGTTCTCATGAGGAGCCCCCTTAGATACAAATGATTTCTTCAGGAGGGACTGTGCTGGCTTTGGCTCCTGAGGTGAATCCAAGACTTGGACAGAGCCAATACCTTGAGCAAAGCCACTTGGCTTCCTGGGGTCAGGATTTGGATTGAGGTGTGACTCCTTTCGGAGGCTGGGTTCCTGTGAAAAACGGATATGCTTGAGCTGGCCAGAGTCTTTTCTAGAGACTCGTTTCTGACTGGGGCCATGATCTTGGTGTGCTCCTAGGTATTTGTGGAAATTAGGATCTTGAATGTTCTCTGGACTCCAGTAAATTCCCACATTTTGGGCAGAAGCACATTTCTGTTTAGCTTCAGGGACTAGGCTCAGGCCTAGATTCTTGTGAAGGTTGGACTCTTGAGAATGGCATAGACTCTTGTAGTCTCCTGACTCTTGGGTAGGACTTGAAGCTTTACAGAGGTCAGAGGGTTGGGAAAAGAATAGATTCTTGTATATACCAGAGTTTGGGTGGTTTTGGAAGCCACTTGTTTGGGAGATATCTTGACTATTATAGACTACAGTCTCTTGGTTTTGTTCTAGATTTCTATAGACTCTTGAATTTTGTGTACAACTGGGGCTCTTCTGACTGTCAAATTTTGGGGGGAATGGCACATTCTCAGAGTGCGTAGAATGCTGGGTGAGAGTGGGATTCCTAATGATACCAGCATCTTTTATAAGACCCATGCTCTTTGAGGACAAATTTTCATGAAAGATTGAGTTCTTATGAAGGTCAGAGTCTTGAGGAGTGACTAGACTCTTACAAAGACCTGGGTTTTTATGGAGACCTTCATTTTGGGTAAGGCTTAGTTTCCGGGGAACCATAGGATCTTTGAAAGGACCTGTAGTCTTTTGGTGTCCAGAGTCTCGAATGATACTTTGACTTGCATGAAGTTTGGTGGACTGAGGTTGGGAAATTGTGGAAAACTGATAAGGGTTGGGGCACTGTGAAGCAGGGCTGGACCTGGGAGGCTTGGAGGTTGTGAGAATGGCAGAAGTATTTAGGTTGGCCTTCAAGTGGTTGCCAGGAGGATGAAAAACAAAGGATCTAGGGGGAGCAAGAGGCAGAGAAAGATTGCACGGTGGTGACACGTACTGCATGTTCCGGGTGCTTGTTGGGGAATGAAAGCAAGGTTGCGAAGGTGCTTCATCCTTTGAGTAAACCACGAACTGGGGGGAGATAGAAGACTGGGGGTCTTTACTTTTATCCTCACAACTGCAGGAATTGAAGCTGTAGTAAGGAAAGGGGTTGGACTGGGATGAGTTAGTCTTGTTTTCAGCATCCTTTGAAAGCTTCCATTCAGGATTACCCAGGGTGGATCCCGTATAGGGCTTGTCTCTATCTCCATTATTTGGTTTTGATATTTGCCCAGTTGTATCAGAGTTCACCAGACCTTGCCCCTCTTGAGGTTTGAAGAGGGTTTCTAGGTCCTTCCTGGACATATTAGAGTTCTGGGAGGTAGTCATTTGAACTAAGTTTTGCTTTGCCCTACGGGCATCATAGACCACATGACCAGTGGAAAGGCCATGATTGGCAGTAGGCAGGGTGGGAGTTAGAAAGGTGGCAGGGGTGGGCACGGGGATAGGAGTGGCAGCTGGAGTGGTTGTAAGGGTCCTATCCAGTGATGGGGCCAGGGTTGGGATGGGGACTGAAACGGGGGCTGATGTTGGGATTGGGGCAGGAGTGGCTAGAGCAGAATTTGGGACAGGGACTTGTACAGGGATGTGATCATGGTTTGCATGAACATAACTCTGCATGGGAGCTGGGCCCTCCGAAGCCATGGTCTGAGGGGTACAGCCCAGGGAAGGGACCAAGGTACCGAATGGTGTAGGGGCTGGGGGCTGGACTGGGCAGCCAGCTGAGGTGAGTTCAGCACCCTGGACCTTGTTAGGAATATGCTCAGGGGTGAGTGTTTTGGAGTTGTTTTGGGCCTGGGGGATGGTGTGCTTAGAAATGCAGTCTGGGATGCCAGGTTGTCCCTGACAGGAAATATCCTGTGGGTACTGAGCTGGGGGGCTGCTCTGGGAGGTAGGGATCTGCTCAGCATTGGGGGCTGAGGAGTTGGGCTTGGCTTTGGCAGGGGTAGAGTCCAGAGTCTTCCTCTTCCTTTCCTGGGACAAGTTCAGTGGGGCCATCTCCAACTTGTTCCTTCTTGTATCTTGAGAAGGCATAGCTTGCTTGGAGAGAAAGTTAGCTTGGGTCTTTAAGTTCAGGGCCTGTGGGGCCTCCCCAGCTCCCATCATCCCCTCTTCCAGGAGAGCCCCTTCGTGTCCACACCGAGAGAGCTTCCAACAATACCTACAAGCCTCCTCATCATCCATATCTGGCTCCCAGGGATCCAGATGGTTAGAGTGCCTGAACAGGACATTTGGGTGATGATAGATGTGGGAAGAGACTCGTGAGCGCAATTTCCTGGAATTCGTGGGGTAGCGTGCACCCGTCAGATGGCTGCTCTGTTGCTTGTCTGTGGGGAAAGTGAGGATGGGACGAAACTGAGGGCCCGAGAAAGAGGATAGTGATTGATAGAAGGATGGTGAAAGACCCATCTTTCCAGAAGCCAGTGTTTTCTGGGACTACTCACCTTTGGGGTAAAAATGATGGAAGAGAATTCGCAAGGAGTTCTTCAGATGCTCCCAGAGCTGAGGAGGAGAGCAGAGAAGGGTAGAGTCAAGAAGTTGGGTGAGTCCAGAAAGCCAACCTTTCTTGGCCACATACTAGCAGCCCTTCCACCTCAGCCCCTTGGACACCCCAGAGCTCCCCCAACCCTGCTGCCCAGGGCCAGCCCTGACCAGAGTCACTACGTTGATCCCCATACTGAGCAAGATGAGGCTGCCCAGAATCAGAAGAATTGAGTCTCCTAGGTCCTGACATTTTCTGGGGTTGCTGCTGGAGCACGCTTGGGCGCCATGGTAAACTTGCTCACCCATGGCGGGGGGGCCCCAGGACTACCTGGGTCCCCTGTTCCCCACATACTCACAGGAGCCGAGACTCCTCTGGTGGATGAGGGGGAGGACTAGGTCATAATGGGGCAGTGGGTGGAATCACAATGAGGAAGGGGTAGCAAGGAGGACCTAGAGTAGAATAGTTGGACACCCAATCATTCCTTCATGACCCATGGACTCAGTTGTTTAAACACTAGCTCTGTCTCCTCTATCACTGTCATGGCTCGCACTGGAGTCCTTTGCCTCAGAGCCCTGAGGAAAGGTGTGGCTGAAATCTGGAACTTTGGCGTTCTTTCCACCGACCTGGGGTCACAGCCTAGATCTCCCAGATGTGGAATCCCCTTTCTGGAATCTGACCTCAGTCACACAGTGGAACTGAGACTTTGTGCTCCCTGGAGGTAGTGAGACTCGAGTGATGGAGTAGGGTCCCAGAGATCAGTGGTCTGAAGTTTCCAACTGCAAGATCTATTTAGTACATTGTGGGAGGCTGGATACGAAAGCGCCCACTGGCAGAACTGTGACTTCTAAGTCAAAGAGACCCCACACCAAGAAGGGGACATGGGTTTCAAATTTCAAGAAGCTCTGGGTAGGCTGGAGAGATATCACAGAGGGGAGGGCATTTACCTTACACATTGCTAACTCAGGTTAGATCCACAGTTAAAGTCCCCTAAACCTCCCAGTAGTGATTCATGAATACAGAGCTGGAAATAATCCCTGGGTACTACCCAAAACCAAAGGAAAAGAAACTTAGGGTTGGGGAGCTAGAAAGATAGTACAGAGGACTGGGCATTTGTCTTGCACGCAACTGACCTGGGTTTGACACCTAGTATCCCGTATGGTCCCTTGAGCTTGCCAGAAGTGATTTCTGAGTGCAGAGCCTGGAGTAACCCTGGAGCACAGCTAGTTGTGGCCCCAAACAAAACAAAACAATAATAAAAAGAAACTCGGGATTGGGATCTAGACAGATTGAAGGAGTGTTTCCAAGTCACAAAACAGAGACCAGAAAGACAGCACAGCGGTAGGGCATTTGTCTTGCACGCAATCTACCCAGGACTGATGATGGTGGTTCGAATCCTGGCAACCCAGGTGGTCCCCTGAGCCTGCCAGGGGTGATTTCTGAGCACAGAGCCAGGAACATCGCCGGGTCTGACCCAAAATCCAAAGCAAAGCAAAGCAAAGCAAACCAAACCAAAAAAAAAAAAAAACAAAAAAACAAGTCACAAACCATTACAGTTTCTCTTAGACTCATCTGTATTGCTCTCTCCATGCCTGCTCTGCCCCACAGTTGCCCTCAGATGCGTTTCATGTTCCTGCTCCAGTGTTGACAGGACTTGGAGGCCAAGGAGGGAGGTGGCAGTGAGTTGGTCCGAGCTCTGTTCTCCTGAACCTGCCGCTTCAGTTCCACGCTGTCATATACCATCTGGTGGTTGGCTTTAACCCCTGGGCTCCTACTGAGAGGCATGAAGGTGGGTGCAGGTGGGGGGGGCTCAGTAGGCTGTACTTCAGGCAAGGGCTGGACATAGTGGGGCTGCATGGCTGTGGTGGGGACTGAGCCCTGTTGGCACGAACTGTCATTCAACACATTGAGGGACGTGGAGGTGGTCAGGGCATGTTGAACAGGCGGCGCCTCGCACAATTCAGTGGCCCGACGCCGGATATCATGGGTGTTGTGGCTCAGGTGTCCCATGGAAGAATGGTGGCTGCGGTTGGGTTGACTATAAACAGGGCTGGGGAGGCTCCTCCGGTGGCAGTGTGAGGAGTGGGGCTCCTGGACCTCAGGCGGGGAACTCCGTGGTAGCAGGGCTAGTGGGGGCTCAGAGCTTGGCAGGCCATGCTTCCGATGCTGCCAGGAATCATACAGAAGTTGGCCCTTTGAGGGGTAAGGGGTGTGAGTTCCAGGGGCCAAGGATGAGTTATGGGGCAGCCGTTGGGGAGGTGGCGGACATGGGGCGGGCTGCTCGGCTTCCATGTTGTCCCAGACTTGGGTTTGTGAGCAGTGGGGCCTAAATTGCTGCAATCTCAGCTCCGATTTGGCCTCCACACGCTTGGGCATGAGGCGCAGCTCGGGAGACAGGTAGAGAGAGGGTGGTGGCAGGCTGGCCAGGATGCCCCCGTTACAGCCCCAGAGATCAACATTGGGGGCTAGGTCTACTCGCTTGCAGAGGGCCCCCCAAGGTCTCTGTAAGTTTTTGGGACGTGGGTAGGGCAGGATCTCCTCCTCCTCTAGGTAGGACTCCAGATCTTCCCTGTCAGAGGAAGGAGAGAGCATCATCCTATGACAGTGCTGTTTGCTACGGAAAACAGAGCCATTTGGGAGAAATCGCCTCCGCTGGTGACTGCAGGGATGGAGGCGTGCGCAAGTCCCCCTTTTATGACCTCGACATTTGGGGTAGTGTCGGGGGCTGCAACGGCGGCAGCGGCTTTTGCGTTGGCGCTGGTGGCGGCGTTGGAGGATGAGGTCCTGGAGATAGTGGTCGGAGGAAGTGGAGGAGGAAGACTGAGACAGTTTCACTTCTACAGGGTCCAACGTGCAGTGGATGTGGACATCTTGGGCCTTGGGTGGGTGATCCTGGGGGCATCTGTCAGAAGTCTTGGGGTTGTCACCTGGGGAAGTAAGAGTCCCTGAGTTCAAGGCAATTCTCAGAACTAAGATGTCAGAACTAAGCATGATGGTTAACTATGTGGAAGGGCACACCCTACCTACCCCCTATCCATCTGCCATACTTACTTTTCGGATTAAAACTGTCCACCATCTTGTCTAAGGCATTCTGGAGCCTGTGCCACATCTGGAGGTGGGGTGAGTTGGGAATAAAGGACAGGCCCTCCACTCCACGTCCTACCCCGCCTCCAACCAGACCAAGTCCTCCTGCCAGCCAAGTCCTGGCTGCCACCCTCAGCCCTCTTCACCCTTAGGGCCCAGCCATCACTGACCACAGTTGTCAAGTTGATCCCAATGTTGACAAAGAGAATGAGGGCCAACAGCAGGAGGATGGAGGCCTCAGCATCTAGGGGACTTTCTTGGTAGTCACTGCCTTTCCCCAGGATGTCATATGGAAGTTGGTATTCCATGGTGGGGGGGGGGGTTAGGGCCACCTGGGCCACCCCCCCACCGGCCCAGACCCACAGCGGCCCTGACCCATACTGTACTCATGCTAGGACCTATTAGCTGCAAAGGAAGTTGGATCACAATGAGGCACAGGGAGGGGAGGGGAGCCACAGGGCATCACAGTGCAGAAGTGGTACCTCTTATGGACTCAGCTGTGCCTAGCCAGGAGTAACACCTGAGCACCGCTGATTGTGTCCCAAAACAAAGACAAAAATAAAGGGGGACTGACAAGATGACTGACAAGATAGCTCTAAAAGCAGGACGGGCTATATCATGTAGCAGGAAGGACACTTGCTTTGCATGTAGCCAATCTGGGTTGGATCTCTGGCACCACACACAATCGGTTCCAGAAATTAAGTCCTGAACACTGTTGGGGATGCCTCCCCTCAAAAACCAAAAAAGACTGGAGCACATGGTTTGCTGGAGACATGGGTACCTCCAGGAGCAACCCCTGAACAGAAAACTGGAGGGTTCTATTGGATGTAGCCCACACACGCACACATGAACATGCGTAGCCACACACACACTGAATGAGAGACAATCTGGGCAGCCTTCGTGAAGAAAACCTGGGAAAATGCTGATAGGGTTCGGTGAGGTTCAAAGGTCAATACAGTTCCTAAAAATTCTATATCCTGCTATCAGAGAGCTCGATCATTTCTTTGGTTAACTGGGTGCCATGTAGCCTTGCCCCCAGTCAAGTCTCCCCAAATCACCACCAATCGCCTCCTCTCTTCTTTTTTATTCCCCCAGTCGTCTATCAGGATGGTATGACCCAACTTTAACTGTGCTGGATTCAGAGGCCATTGGGTAGCAGTGGTTGATGTTCTCCACCTCCCGGGCCAGCTCCCGCAGCCGCCGCCTCACGTCGAGGGCATCGTACTCTATTCGAGCAGAGGAGCGGCAGCGGGCGGGAATCTCGGGCACAAATGCCGGGCCCTGGTTGGGTGGCAAGACCTGTGGGGCTGGCGAACACGGTTCCTGTTCTGCCTCTGCACACCCCCCATCTAATGGCCCCCCTGCATTGTTATTGTGGCATGCGTCTCTGGGATATGGAGGTGGGGGGTTCACAGGATAAACATAGGCCTGTAAGCCCAACTCTGTCTGCATATTTGTCTTGGGGGTCCTCTCCACTACAGTCTGCTGGAAATGAACAGCTTGGTTATGTGGCTCGGCAGTATTTGGGTCCCAGGGACCCCAGAATCCCTTGGTGGCTTGGTATCCTCCCCATTCCTGGAGGCCAGGCCAGTTGTGGGAACAGAAGGCCGGGTGTGGTAGATATGAGGGCTTCTCCTTGTCCTCTTCTTCCTCCACCTCCTCCTCCTCCGTGTCAGGGACCTGAGCTCTGGAATGGTGTAAAGAGCCTGGATGGTGGTGACAGCGTTGAGTGAGTGGGGGGGTCACAGTCATTTTCACAGGATCCAAGGTGCACCGAAGGCGGAGTTCAGGGGGGATCTTCGAGGGCTGCTGCTTCTTCTCAGATGGGGAAGTCTTAACTTCTGTGGATTGGGGAAAGGTGAGAAGCTGGCTGTTCTGGGTTAGAGAGGCAAGGCGTGGGGAAAGACACTACACGGCTAAGCTGGGGTTTGAGGGGTAATCGGAGGGGAAGGGGTCAGTCTAGGGCCGGGACTTGGTAACACACTGGGTTTCTACCTTTCCTCCACCTTCACGCTCGGTCTCTACTTACCTTTCTCACAAATAATATGGAACATTTGGTGTAAGAAGCCACGGAGTTTGTGCCAGAGCTAGGTAGGAGGAGACACAGTGACCCTAGGTAGGCCCTGGTTGCCACCAGGCACGGCCCCCTCAGCCCTCCAACCGGCACCCTCCCGCCTGGCCCCACGCTGACCAGTGTCACCATATTGATGCCAATGTTAATGCAGATGATGAGGCCCAAGAGCAGCAGGATGGAGTTGCCTAGGTCCTGGCAATTGTTGGGGTAGGGATTGTGACAGGAAGTCCACCGGGGTTGGGGCCTTTCAGCCATGGCAATGGAGGTCTCTTGGACCTTTGGGCCCTTGGCCCCCAAGCCCACTGAATTGCTTCCTACTTGTCCTAGAGACTCCTGGGGGTAAGCGGGTCACAATGATCATAGGACTTTCCCTCATAATGTGTCAAGATAGGCCCATGGGGGCTGGAGAGAGCATGGAGGTAAGGCATTCGTTTGTCTTGCATGCAGGAGGACGGTGGTTCGAACCCCGGCATCCCATATGATCCCCCGAGCCGCCAGGAGCAATTTCTGAGCATAGATCCAGGAGTAACCCCTGAGTGCTGCTGGGTGTGACCTCCCCAAAAACAAACAAACAGAAGAAAACAAGATAGGTCCATGGCAGACCTTCCAGCTTGGGACCAGTTGCTTGGTCAACCCTTCACATTCCATGCCTTGAGCTACCTGAACCAGACCACAAGGCCCTTTCTCAAGTTTCCCCCATTACCTTCTCCCTGCTTGGTCCTCTATACCAGGCTCTGATTCTTCACAAAGGCCCTACTTTTTAAATTTTTGGTCATACCTGCTAGTGCTCAGGGGTTACTCATGGTTTTATACTCAGGAATCACTTTGGTGGGCTCAAAGGACTGATTAGATGGAATGCGGGGATTAAACCCGTATCAGTTGTGTGCACTCAACCTACTATTTTTTTTTTGGGGGGGGGAGGGGTTGGGTCACACCCGGTGGCGATCAGGGACTACTCCTGGCTCTGTGCTCAGAAATCGCTCCTGGAAGGCTCGGGGAACCATATGAGATGCTGGGATTCGAAACACCGTCCATCCTGGATCGGCTGCTTGCGAGGCAAATGCCTTACTGCTGTGCTATCTCTCCAACCCCTCAACCTGCTATTCTATTTTTTTTTTCCTTTTTTGGGTCACAACCAGCAGTGCTCAGGGGTTACTCCTGGCTCCAGGCTCAGAAATCGTTCCTAGCAGTTACTCCTGGCTCCAGGCTCAGATCGTTCCTAGCAGGCTTGGGAAACCATATGGGATGCCGGGATTTGAACCAATGACCTTCTGCATGAAAGGCAAACACCTTACCTCCATGCTATCTCTCCGGCCCCTTAACCAGCTAGTCTTAACTGTGTCTTGAGGTAAGACACCCTTAGCCCCAAACCAACTTTTCCCTTTTCTCCGTTGACTACAGAGGGCTGTGTGCTCAAACTCATTCTCCCTGCTTTTGAGGCCCCCCTCCATCTGCTAAGATTACAGTAGGCACAAGCAACAGTTAAACTTTTATATTTACAATATTCTCATCTTTTGCCAGGTTTAAAAATGTGTACAGAGCTGCGAAGGGGTGGGGAGGGGACATAGGATTGTCAAGGAATTGTTCTGGAGAGAGGAACTGGGCATTGGAGTCCGTGGCTGAATCATGGGGTCCCCTAGCCCATTCCCACGACCCACTTTTGGGAGGGGCCATCTGTCTGACAGGGTTCAGGGCCCAGATCCCTAGCATTTAAAGGGCATGGCTGTTTGGAGGGAGCTAAACCAGGCAGGGGAAGGGTCAGAGACAAACTATGCTTCAGTGGGTAGAGGTGGGAGAAGGGAAAAATCAGGAGGCAAAGTTCTGGGGGAGCCAAGGCCAGGGATTCTGGATGTAGGTGTCAGTGGAAGACAGCATGCCAGTCCCAACTTGTTTGGTACTAACAAACCCACCCGATGCCAGCAGGTGTCTCTCCTCCATTCTTACCCCTTACAAGCCTCCCTGACAGCATCCAGTGTCCCCAGAGACTCCGATGCTTTCTCCTCAGTCCCAGGCAGGTACCACGTCATCACTCTCAGCTCTCTGCTGGTTTCCGCCTGAGCCCACCTCCCACTCCATCTGTTCCTCAACACAAGGAATTCATTCTGTGTCTGCCTGTCCTGTGAAACCTTTCACCCTGCCCTTCACTCTCTCCCCTCAGCCCCAGCGACTGAGGAGGGTGAGTCAAAGAAGGGGACGGGCCGCCAAGAGAGAAGTAGGTGGGACACCAGGACGGGAAGGCATCCGAGGGAGAAAGGGAGTATGGAGAAAACTGAGGAGTTCGACTCGATGAGACACGGGCAGGACCCCTTTAGCTGCCGTCCCCTCCCCAACAGCCCCCTCGTTGCTATGCCCTGGCCCAGGTTTGAGGGAATTCTTGGCACTCTCGGGGATTCTTCCCACCTCAAACCTATCCAGTGTCACAAATGAGTATCGGTCTGAGGACCTAGGGGAAGACTGTCCTCAGATCCCATGAGGGCTTTGGTCAAACATGCATCCCCTGCCACTCAGCTGCTCTAGTGGGAAGAGGGGCAGACCCCTCAGCTCAGGGTCCGATACCCCCCTCACCTCTCAGCTTCAAGTGTGCTCCCTCAGGCTGTGTGAGGGAGAATTAAGTGCTGAGCCAGAGGCCAGTGGGTGTGTGCACAGGGAAGTGCTGGAGAGAAGGGATCGTCTGCATGGGAAAACAGACATCCACATGCAAAACCATGTTTTCATTCCGAGAAGTGCTCTCCGGATGCATGGGAAGACAATTCCCCGGCACTAAAGGGATGCTTGGATTCCCTCCGTCTCCCTCCTTCCCCCCCTTGAGGAAATACGTGTCACTTGGAGAACGTGTTTCCTTGGACTTGTCCCACAGAGTCGGGGGGTTCAGGGGTAAAACATGCTTTGCTAGGGTGGAGGGTGTTGTGGGGTAGAGAGGGGGCTGATTTCCTTGCCTTTTCCCAGGCATCACCCTATGCTGTCTGGTGGCCCAGGGTTGACGTGTGCGCACACACCACTTTCAGGGTCTCCATGGGATGGGGAGGAGGAGGAGGAGGAGGAGGGAGGTGGGAGAAGGCATGAGGGAACAGGATTCTGGGATACAAATTCCCGCAGAAATTTTTGAGGGGGCCAACATGTGTCCAGGGTGGCAGAAAAAAAAAACCTCACCCTGCACATGGGAAAACACACCCCCGGATGAGAGAGCACACCTCAGGTGGCGATCCTTCCACATTTCCATACACCCAAGACTGGCGTCCCAATGCGGGGAAGCACCCCTCAGGTGTTCGAAGGCCAAGGCCCGGGCCCAGAGGAGAGCGGGCCTCCCTGGTGGGCAAAACATGTCCGGAGAGGAAACCCAGTCCACCTGGCGCTCCTTGGCACGAGTGAGAGAGCCTCTTGCAAGCCACATTGTCCTCCCTGCCTTCCAGGTGATGCTTCCTGCCGGTGGGCTGCAGGGCTGGGGAGGAGGGCCTCCCCGAGCTGGCCCCTATACCCGCGTGGTGGAGTGGGGGTGCGAGAGCGTGTTGTTGTGGCTGGTAGCAGTGGGAGGAGGGGGGGGGAAGGGCCCAAAAGGATGGAG
Organism: Crocidura indochinensis; assembly: GCA_004027635.1. Lineage (NCBI taxonomy): Eukaryota > Metazoa > Chordata > Mammalia > Eulipotyphla > Soricidae > Crocidura > Crocidura indochinensis. The sequence continues at coordinate 12,994 of PVKC010013998.1, forward strand.
GGAAGGGGGTGGTGGCGGTGGGGGTGGTCCGAGGCCACTGGGCAGCAGGGTCAGGGCCCCAGGGGCCAAGAGAGGCACGTCGTCTGGTGCTCGGCGCAGGGCCAGGGTATAGTCGGGTGGGCAGGCTGGGCGCAGAGCCTCGGCAGGGTCCGCCCCGACGCCCCCACCTCGCTTCAGCTGCAGGGATACCAGCTCCTCCTCGGGTGGCAGCTCCCGGCCAGCAGCAGGGAGCAAGGGGCCCGCTCCGGGCACACCTGAGCCCGAGCCCCCGGGTGGGCTGAGCCGCCGGCATCGCAGCTCCTGCCGCCGGTCCCTCTTGTAGTACAGGGCAGCAAAGGCGAGGATGTTGAGGAAGAGGAGGGAGGCACCCACCGCCACGGTGACGCTGAGCTCCGTGGAGTAGTCTCGGGAGTCCCCTGGGAATCGGTCGTAGGCCCTGGGTCCAGGCTCGGGCTCGGGCTCCGGTGGCAGGGTGGCCGGCAGCGGGGGCCGGCGTGTGCCGGGGGCCCCGGGGGGTGGGCGAGGCGGCCATCGGGTGGTATAGGGGGGCAGGCGCGTGGTGGTGGTGAAGAGCTCCGTGTGCAGGTTGTGTAGGTGGGGCACCAGCTCCAGCCAGAAGGCCACCTTGTTGGCTCGATAGTTGTCCCGCACGCGCGGCTTCAGTCCGATGTGCAGGTACTGCTTCTCCTTGCTGTTGAATTTGCTCCACACCACCTCCTCGAAGCGGTTGGGCTTGGTGTGGATGAACTTGGTGTCCTGTGGCACCGGCTGGTTGGGGTCGCTGGAGGAAGAAGGGAAAGAGCAGCGAGGGTGAAGCTCCAGTGGCTGTGGGGATGGAATAGGCAGAACGACAGACAGACAGACAGACAGACAGACAGACAGACAGACAGAGAGCCAGGGAGACAGGAAGCCAGAGAAGTAAGAGTCCAAACTGGATGCAGAGAGACAGAGAAACTACCAGAGACAGAGATATGGAGAGAGAGCCAGCAGTGAGACTCTGAGATGAAGACACAGAGGAGGCAAAGGCACAGGAGAGGGACTAGAGACGCAGCATAGCAGGTAGGGTGCTGGCCTTGACTTGCATGAGGCCACCCTGGGTTTGACCCCTGATCCCCATCAGGAACGATGCCTGCACAGAGCCAAGAGTAAGCCCTGAGCATTGACGGGTGTGTCCCATCCACAATTCCTCAAGACAAGCAAAACAGGAGAGATAGTAGAGTGAGATCCACAATAAAAAGGAAAGAGAAAACAGAATGGAGAGAAAGGGAGATAGTGATGGACTGGTGGGGAAGGAGCAAACACAACCACAGCAGAGAGAGAGAGAGAGAGAGAGAGAGAGAGAGAGAGAGAGAGAGAGAGAGAGAGAGAGAGAGAGAAGGAGACGAGACCGAACTGGAGCTAAGCCCAAGCCCTGAAGTATCCGGTGGATGTTGGAGATTTAGGAAGAAAGGAAGAGAGAGAGCCTAATTGGAAGAAGGATGGCAGCATGTACAAGTGAGGAGGAAGGGGCCAGCAGTGTTTGCCTGCTGGAGTAACCCTCCCAGCCGGTGCCACCCAGCCCCCTGGCTCTCACCCAGTCTTGGCGAAGTTGGTCCAGTAAGTCATGACCACCGCGCTGAGCATGACGTCATTCTTGGAGAAGTTGCAGGGGAAGAGGTCGGTGGCGCCCACCATGGGCACACCGAAGACGTAGGGTAGCTCATCTCCATGCGCCGCGTCCGCCCACTCCGGCCGGCCCTCAGCCTGGCAGTGGTGGTAGAAGGTGTAAAAATAGACGGGGGACTGGTAGTCAGCGTGCAGCTTGGCAGTGGCCACAGCCGGTGCCACCCACTGGTGGTCGGTGAAGAGTGCCAACAGGGTCTTGCGCCGCATCTCACCGTTGTCACGGTCGGCCCAGTCCGTGTACATGAACTTGATGGTCTCGCGCAGCACGTCCTTGCCCTCGGGGTAGCCGTACAAGTTGTCCACAAAGTTGGAGACGGTGAAGTCAAAGGCGCTGGCAGACACGCCGTCCTCGCTCTCTGCAGAATCCTCAACAAACTTGAGGCCTTCTCCTTGGTTGACGCCGATGAGCATGTCGTAGTTGAGGAACTCTCCCTGCTGCATGAGGATCTCGGGATCATCGGGGACAACGTCGCCATCCACCACAGGTCCAAAGGCAATGTGGTAGCTGGGGAGAAAGGATCAGATCTCGGCGCCTGGTTCATTTCAGAATCCAGGTTTGGCTTGCATTATAGGTGAGACAAGGTCCCTTTTTTGTTGTTGTTGTTGTTTTGGGTCATATCTGGCGGTGCTCAGGAGTTATTCCTGGCTCTGCTCAAAAAATTGCTCCTCGAAGGCTCAGGGGACCACATGGGGTGCCGGAATTTGAACCACCATCTGTCCTGGGTCAGCTGCATGAAAGGCAGACGCCCTACCACTATACTATCTCTCCAGCCGGTCCAGAGACACCGGGATTCGAACAAACCACCTTTGGTCCTGAATCGGCTGTTTGCAAGGCAAACGACGCTGTGCTATCTCTCCGGGGCCCCCAGGGTCCTTCTTAAAGCCTGTTTTCTTTGGGGGCAGACTGCTGAAAGTGAAGGAACGCTGCCTCTTGTCACTCTCCTCATTAAAACCATAAGCCCCTGTGCCCTTAAGCAGACTTGGGGCAGAGTATGTTATTTGGCTCTTTCTCAAGGCCAGCCCATTCTGACCTGCCTCTGGCTTAGCAGACTGCCACCTCATGAAGAGATTGAGGTCCAGAGGAGCAAAGTGACTTGTTTCTGGTCACATGGATACCAGGTACGGCTTCATGGTTCATGGTTCATGGTCTCGCATGCTCCCTCCCACTGGGCCAAAGACAGCCTTTCCCCTGGTTCAAACCTCACCTGTTGGTGGTGCTTGGCCACTTGGGCAAGTTTCCCCTAAAGCAATTCAGAGTGCTAAACTTTCTCAGGTTAAGCACCTTTACTTAGGAAGGCTTTTTTGGGGAGAGGGGAGTACTTTTGGGCCACACCTCGCAGTACTCCTGGCTTACTGGCTCTCTGCTCAGGCATCACTCCTAGCGATATTTGGGGTGCCAAATAGATGGTTTCAGGGATCAAACCCAGGTCAACTGTGATGCAAAGCAACTCCTTACCTGCTATGCTATCTCTCTAGCTCAGGAAAAACTTCTGAGCAAAGCAATGGCTACTAAACAAGCCTGAAGCCCATGTTTCTTCCCACATGGAAAGCTGGTGGGTACCTGTCATTTTCCAACCTCCTGGACCAGGTCCTCTCCCACCCTCATACCGGGCAGGCTGGACGTCCTGGTCCACCAGCTCCCGGGAAGGCTTCCGGCGCAGACACTCCACAGCTTCGGCACTGTCCTCCCGGTCACAGCCCACCTTGGCTGCCAGCAGACGTGTGTACTTGAGCGGCTGGTAGTTGACAGACCAGCTGGAGATGGCGGTGCCACTCTGGGCAATAGCCTTCTGGAACAGCCCTGGTGGGACACGCAGGCTTCAGGGTGGGCTCTGTTATTCAGCGCCAAGGATAAGACGTGGCAGGGTCAGGGATGTGGGCAAGGGAGGAAGGCTGGTGGAGAAGGCGGGTGATACCTTCTGAGTGGTGAGACAAGATCAGAAGGTTGACACAGGAGGCCCCTGCCCCAGACCCGAAGATGGTGATGCGCTCTGGGTCACCCCCAAAGTGAGCGATGTTTTCGCTAAGCCAGCGCAGGGCCTGAATCTGATCCAGGAGCCCGTAGTTGCCTTTCGCAGCCTGGTCACCAGTGCTGAGGAAACCTGAGGGCAGAGGAAAAAAGGGAGTTCTTGGGGGTGCCCAATGCCCTGCCCCGTGTGGGGCATCTAGGTCCGACTAAGAAGCCATTCTGCTGTTTCTGAGTTTAGAGGCACACCCTCGCCAGCCCCCGCCCGCCACCCCCTTGAGACTCCAACCCTGAGAGTTGGCTCCCACCCTCACCGAGCACCCCAAGCCGGTAGTTGAGTGTGGCCACAATGACGTTGCCATAGGCGGCCAGGACAGAGCCATCGAACATGTTTCCGGTGCCCTCCATGTAGGAGCCGCCGTGCAGGAAGAGCATCACGGGCTTCTTCCCAGAGTCCCGGATATCTGCGCATGGAGGGAGGGGGCAAGTGGGGAGGGGGGAGGACAAGGACACAGTCAATCCAAAAGCAGCACTGTCCAGCGCGTAGGTCTGATGAGGACCAGACAGGAGCTCAGAGAACAAGTCACTCCCATCCCTGGGGGGCAAGACCGGATTCCCCTCCCTCCTTTCCGCTAGCTAGCCCTAGCTCCTTCCAGCCTGCCAGGCAGCAGCATTTCTCCAAAAGCCCAGAAGAACTTCCATGAAACCTAAAGGAGCAGGGAAGTGGGATTGGGACTCTGCAGGGCATCTACCAGATCAAGGGAACCCCCTTTCCTCCTACCAAGGTCCTTTCTGCTTAAAGGAAGAGCGAGTGCCCAAATCTAGAACTGGAGCAAGAGAAGCTTGGAGGGCCCTGGCATTTTCTCAGGCCCAGCCTTTAGGTCCACCTGCATGTGGGAGCCTGGCCTGTGGTTGAGGGGATGCTAGGTCCTCGGGTCCCTAGGGGTTTAGGTTTGGTCTTCTCCCGTCCTAATTCCTTTCTAGGTCACCTCCCCAGTTACCATGGCAACCCCCATCCTAATTACGATGTCAGGAGGAAGCAGGGTGGGAAAGAATCTCCAGAATGAAGCCAGGGTGCAGTTTCCTAGCCTCGGAGCATCCCCAGACTGGCCTGAGAGCTGAGCTCTGCAATGGACCCTTCTCTAGCTATGTTCCCAAACACATGTGGTCTCTCCAGTGTGGACTAGGGAGTGTCTTATTCCAGAAGAGAAAGAGTCAGAGAAGGTTTTCTCAGGTCCCCAAGACTATACTGAATTCCTTCCTTCTGCCCTTCATGATCCAACCACAGTGTCAGGGCTGGGATCACCTTGGCCCACAAAGCCCTCCTCTTTCTTAACACTACTTTTCTTTCCGTGGTACTCTGCAAACAAGTCAGGGCCTGGCCTTTCTAGATGGGCTTCTGCTTGCCTCTCTTGTCTTGCTAGAATTTTCCTCCTTCCAGACATCAAAGAAGTCACTCAGATAACTTCCTGCCTCCTATCTCTCAGGACCTTTGCCATCACATCACCCTGGCTTGTCCTTCCCCAGGAGCTCCTAGGCAGGCTGTGCCCTCCTGTGTCCTCTCTAAATCCTGTTCTTCCTTGCCCCTAATCTCCAGTTGACTTCCAACAATTTCTTCCCTTCAAGCCTTGTCCTCAAAGTCTTCAATTCTCACAATCTCCCCATTCAGCAACTCCATTCCCATAGGGGGGGACGGGTTGGGGGGTGGTCAGGGAGGGGAAGTCAGAAAGGGAAGGAGCCGGAAGGGGGCCGGGGACAATAAGAATTCAAAACCAACAACAACAACAACCAAAAAAAAAAAAAAAAAACAGGATCAAGAAGAAGAAAGAAAAAAACAACAACCAAAAAGCAAGAAGCTCTTGGGGCAAAGTCAACAAGAAAAGAAAAAAAAAAGTTCCAGTTTTGGAAAAAAAGAAAAAAAGGAAAAAATTCTTTCCACATTTTTCCCAAAATTTCGAGGTATTCAAGATATTGGGCCCTGTTTTTAAAAATTTCCAAATTCCTTAATTTGTTTCAAATGCTTGCTTTTTTTTTTTTTTTTTCTTTTTTCTTTTTCTGTGTCTGACAGGCTTTTGGAAATTGTAGCTTCGAATGTTTCAATTGTGTAGTCGATTTGCCAACTGAAAAATTTTTTTTTTTTTGGTCAAATGATGTTTGCTTCATATTAAAATTGCTTTTTTCTCAAGCTACTGTTTCACAGTTCAAAACAATCCAAATTTCTGTGCAGGCCCTGACCATTTTTATCCAATTCTTTTGTTTTTTGACATTCCAATTTTTTTCCACTCTTTTTTTTTTTTCTCGCCATGTTGGGCTTCTCTCGCAGATATTCTAGTGGGTCCAACATTGTTCAAATTTTGTTTGACGTTTTCATGATTCTTTATTCCAATTTTTAAAATTTTTTCTTTTCTTTTCTTTGTCATGTTTAGTTGGGAGAACCAACGAGGGGCCTGAGGGCTGGGGGCTTAGTTAGGGTGTCCTCTTTCAGCAATCACATGCAGCAGCGGGGTTTTTTAATCTACCTGTGTCTGGCGGATTGAGCGTCGCCTCGTCACGTTTTTTTGTGAGCGGACCTAAGACCGGGAACACAAAACAGAGAAAAAAGGACAATTTTGTGGGGAAAGATGGGGGGGGGTCAAGGGAGGTGGTAAATGGGGAGGGGAGGAGAGAGAGCAGAAAAGGGGAGGGGTTGGGGGGCAGAAAAAAAATCATAGCCAAAAAAAAAGCAAAATTTTGTGCAAGAAAAAGTAACCAAGAAAAGAGAAAAACGTTTCTACAACCCAATTTTGTTCCCCTCCCCGGAAAAAGTCATGCCCCGAAGAAAAGGCTGAATTGGCGGGGTGGGTTGCCTGAATGGGCTGAGGCCTCTCTTAAGACACTTGACTGGGCTGGAAAGGACTTGGTTGTCAAAGTGTTTGCTAATTGCTGGAAATGAAAAGTGTTAGAGGTGGGGGGTAGGAGGTGGGGAGACTGCTGGAGCCCCAACCCAGCCTGCTCCCCCAGGCTCTAGGGCGGATGGGTTGCAGCAGTGCCAGGACTCTGCTTCCCTCTGGACCATCTGGAGGGCAGAGGGTAGGAAGGGGCTCAGGAGACAGCCCCCCATCCCAACCCCTCGTCCCAGCTGAACTGAGAGTCCGGCAAGCCCTCAGCCCCTCACTAGAGGGCTGCAGCTAGGTCCACCGGGGCTGCCTGCCTGCCTCCCTTGCCTCTCGCCCCACCTGCATCTCCCTTTCACCACGTTCACAGGCCTGGCTTCTCACCCCAGCTCCCCAATGTGGGTCCAAGCAGGGAAAGGGGTCATCAGGTCTTGCCCTCCACTCCTCTTCCCTCTGCAAACCCTTTACCCGCCCGCTTCACCCTCCTCGCCCCAGACTTGTTTGTCTCCCCTCTCCATCCCCACAAATGGTAAACTTCCCACCAAGGGCACGAGTATCATCCAACCCCTTGCTGGAAGGCCAAAAAGCCCCCCTCCCCTAGTATAGGTTCAGTACACAAAGAGGGAAGAGAGAACACAGTGTCCTGAATCTAGGATTCCAGGAGGTATTAAGAGAAACAAACTGTCCCCATAGTCAGAGATAGACCCTTGCCCCTCCACATCGGGCCCTGAGTTCCACTGGAGGCTTTGTTCAAATGGAGGGATGGTCTGAGGAGAACTAGAACCCATACGCCTAAGGAGCTATCTTCAAGCGGTTTGGTTTCTCCTTAACAGCATGGAGACCAGCCTGGTGAAGAAGGATGGACCGGGAAGGCACATTCTGTTCTGTGGTCATGAGGGCCCATGGAGGCCTACTGGATTGGGACTCAAGTCTCTGTGGCAGGAAGGGGGAAAGGACAGCCATGAAGTCTGTAGGGGACAGGGATACATGTGACTATTCAGTGTAGGTGTATGTCTGAGTTGGAGCCAACCTCTCCCACCCAAGAGATCCTAGGAAGACTCAGTGAGATCACTTTTAACTCTATCAGGCCCTGGTCAGGTCCACAGCAAGTGGTAGCTCAACACAGCAAGTGAAGGTGTGGCCGAGGATGGTATGGCAGTGAGGTAGACCATTTATGTGGAGACGGTGGGTGGGTTGTCCATTGGCGATAAATGTTCAGTAGAAGTTAGGGGGCGTTGAGATGAGAAAACCTACCAAAGGCCACATTGTGATGAGCAGTCCAAGTGGAAATACTGGGCTGTTTGAGTCACAGCCAGAGGGCCGGCACTAGAGTAGATGGCTCATGGAAAGGTAGGGGTGTGGAGACGATGGTTCTTGGGCAGAGGGGGCTCCCGAGGGAAGGACTGTGGACTGTGCTGGTGTAAGTGGTCCATTAAGGTGCTTGGAATCTGAGTGGGATTGGAGTAGATGATGCTTCTGTGCAAAATGTTTGGGGACCTCTGGGAGGCACAGCTTTCCAATGAGAGTGGTAGTCAGGGGAGATAGTGAGTTGCTGAGGTGGATAGTATGTAACTGTGTGGGAAAAGACATAAGTGGGTGCCTGGGTTTTTCTGTGATAGGTAGGAAAGGATTCTGAGCACAGGGATGGAGGAACTAGAGTACAAGATCTGTAGGTGGAGCGTAGGGTTGTTAAGTGTGCTACATACCTAAAGGTACCTGAGGGATGGGACAGATGATCTCTAATATGAGTTAGGGAAAGCAATGTTTGAGAATTGTTGAGGGTGGTGTCAAGAATATATAGCTCGGGCCCGGAGAGATAGTACAGCAGCGTTTGCCTTGCAAGCAGCCGATCCAGGACCAAAGGTGGTTGGTTCGAATCCCGGTGTCCCATATAGTTCCCTGTGCCTGCCAGGAGCTATTTCTGAGCAGACAGCCAGGAGTAACCCCTGAGCACTGCCGGGTATGGCCCAAAAACCAAAAAAAAAAAAAAAAAAAAAAAAAAAAAAAAAAAAAAAAAAAAAAAAAAAAAAAAAAAAAAGAATATATAGCTCAGTGACAGAGCTTTGCCTTTTGTGAAGGCCTGATTAGATCCTAGGGGAAGGGGAAACGAAAAAAAAAATTATTTACAAAACAAATGATAAGAAGTATTGACTGGTGTGAGTGGCTTGTTGAAGAGCAGAGTTTAGAAGCAGTGACCCAAATAAACATTCCATTTTGGGCGAAGGGGTTTGGGGTCACACTTAGAAGTGCTCAGAGATCACTCCTGTTTTTTTGGGGGGGAGGGCACACCTGGTGGTGTTCACTCCTATATGCCTGGTGGGATTACTCTTGGCATTGTGCTCAGGAGTTACTCCTGGTAGGCTTGGGGACCATATGGGTACCAAGATTAAGTCAAACACTCTGCCAGCTATAATATCATCTGGCCCTTCAGAGCTCACTCCTGTTTCTACGTTCAGGCATTACTATTGGTGGGGCTGGAGAACCAATATGTGGTGCTAGGACGACCACATGCAAGGCAAGCACCTAAACCCACTATACAATCTCTCCAGCATGTATTCTATGTGATGTGTTCCCAGGAACATGAACTATAACTAGGGATACCGGAGAATATAGGATATGTGGGTGATAAGGTATAAAATTTTAGAGCTGTGCAGGGCATATGCTGTATAAAGGTAGTGGGAATTGTGGTATGTGGGATGCCAGAACACAGTGTCATTGTGTCTTATCAGTTAGTTGGGTACATGAGTGTTGAATAACTGAGATTTTTGGTCTGTTGGAGGACTTGAGTACATGATGTGGGGTCTTAGGGGTGTAGAGTATATGTAAAGGAGATCCGGCTCTGTGTGTAACATTGCTGGAAAATTATCTGAAGGAGGGGATGCTACATGAGTGGCTGACCTCTGAAAAGGCGCTGGAGAGCTTTGCAATGCTATTATGTGTTAAAAGGATATAGGGCGGGCCCAGGAGATAGTATGGAGGTAAGGTGTTTGCCTTTCATGCAAAAGGTCATCG
>PVKC010013999.1:0-22512 GCA_004027635.1 Crocidura indochinensis
TTCAATCCTCTAACATCCAGCTGTACCCAATCATAAGTTTAAATTTACCAGTGAAACTTAATTTAAGCTATTGGTCATCTTTGAGAGAGAGAAAGAAATGTCTCAGTATACCCAAGAAGTGGAACCCACAGAATAAAATATTTTAGACTTAGAAAATGCACATACTTTATTATTTATAGTAAATCTATATTTCTATTCATATAAAGTTATTCCTAGTATGTTGCACCCATCCACTTTCCTTTCTATCCTATTCATTTCCTGTATCATTCTTGAATTCCAAGATATCACACTTTTAATATGTCAAATAAATACAATTAGATTCAGATATTCGATTAAACTATTTAACTAAGGAAGTAATATATAAGGTACCATTTTCATGCAGTACCCAACATGTTTTCTATAATGATACCCAAATTGTTTTCTATAATGATAAAAACCATGAAGTTGTATACAAGTTTCAAAAATAATAAAATGTGATTTTTATCAGTATTTCACATAACATTTTGAAGTTGTATACTATTATAGATAAAACACTTAATTTTAAAATCAAGAATTACATTATTTTCCAAATAAATGGACTTTGTCCTGGAAACAAGAAATGAAAAACTGCTAATGCTGGGAATATATTTTTATCTAAATATCAATATATTATATATATTCATATTAATGATTTAAAACTAGTTAAATTCCTACATATAAGCAAAGAACAGAATTGCAAAAATATGAATATTAATATCAATGATGCAGATGCACAGTACATTTTTCCTCTGTATGTACAGCCATTTCTAATATTTCATTAGAGTATATGTATAGGCAACTGCCACAGAAGTCCATCAGAGCTGACTTTGATGATAATAATCAAGTCACACTTTGAGAAAAACTTAAGTTGCACTCCAAGTTTCTTTTTCTTATCCAAGGGCAACTGAAGGTCCATTGTCTTCTTCCTTTAGGAAAAAAAAAGAGTGAATTATGTTATTGACACAGTATAGTTTATCTTAGCAGTCTGTAACAATTTTTACGATTCAGCCAGACACAGTAAAAATTAAGTATTTTATAATAAAATGTGATAATTTCAGAAAAATTTTCATGGTCAAGTTTGTCATCTCTGAGATAGCTCCACAGTCTGACAATTTTATTCTATGGCATAATCTATTAATCAAAATTTAATAAATACAAGTAATTTATACCAAAATCAAGTATATGAATGTCTTATAAACAAAAGTATCATGTATACAATTAATAAAAATGTAAGAACACTGTCACTAATTTAAGTATCATTGAATTTCTATGCGCAATCATCATGGACCTATGGAAACTACATAAAAATGGAAATCACTCATTCTGTATCCAAATAACTTTACATACCCAAATAGCTTTAAATACTAGACTTTACATACCTACTACTTAGTATTAGTGTTGTTATTAGTATTTAGTATTTAGAAAACATAGAATAAAGAAGACCACATGATATACCCTGGTTCTACCCCTGGCACCAAATGATCCTCTAAGTACCATAAAGTGAAAAAGCCCTGAGCACTGCCTGGTGTGCTTTATAAAAATATATATATAGATATAATATATATATATATAATGAAATTGTGCTACTTCTCATATAAATAGACTCCCCATTTTTAAAAAGGTCATTAAAGGTCATAAAAGGTCATTTTATTTCAATTTATCTACTGTGTCATTAGAATGAGAGGTATATTAACACTTCTCATCAGGAGATGAATATAAATTGATATAGTATTTTAGGTTATGAATATTGCTTGAAATTTAAATATGCATTAAAATTTGAGTGTGTATTAAAATTTAAATGCATATAGCTTGTAACCTGAAATTGTACAAAATGGTACTTATGAAAAATAACAATAATCCAGTAACACAACAATTTTATATGTAAGTATATCCACTAAGGCAGAAAAAATACTTATTAGCCAAACCAGAGTGGTGGTGCAAGCTGTTGGGCATCTGCCTTGCTCACAAGAGCCTAGGATTGGCCAAAGTTCAATCCCCCGGAGTCCCATATGATCCCCCAAGCCAGGGGCAATTTCTGAGTGCGGGAGTAACCCCTGAGAATCACCAGGAGTGGCCCCAAAACCAAAAAAAAAAAACCCTACTAACAAAACACTATTCATATGTTATGACATAATGAATACTTTAAAATTATTTTTTCATGGTATTTATGCATAAATGTGCTGTACATATAGACAACATATTTCCAGACATGTATGAAATATAAAGAGATGTGATTTTGGAACAATTAGAAATAATTATAATAATGAGAGATGTGTTTCCAAACTACATTCTAAATAAGATAATCCTGATCAAATCTTATTTGTTTAGGGGGCCACCAGTCAGAAGTGCTTGGGATTTACTCCTGGCTCTGCTCAGGAATCACCCCTAGAAATGCTCAGAGGATTATATGTAGAGTAAGGGTCAAACCAGCAGCAGCTGCATGCAAGACAAGCAACTAAACCACTGTAAATCTTCTCTTTTAAGATTATGCCTAAAAGATATTATTTCAAGAGCATAACATTTTATGCATATGTTTAATTAAGACCCCATAAATTATATTAATGACATAAAATGATGAGTACTAAAAATTAGAAAACTTAAACCAGAGATAGAGTGCAGCTGTCTAATCCCAATTTGATCTCAGCACATCTGATTTCCTGAAAATTGATGGGTGCCACTTGAAAGTTCATGAGCATCCTCAGTTATGACTCTGGAAGTTTTCAAGCACCTCCAAGGTGGCCTACGTAATCCCCAGCACCAAAGGGTCAGAACAACAGAGCATCTTGGGCCACTGCTTTGAGCTTCTTGTTTAACTGGATGAGAAAACCTGAGCCTCTGGCCTCCTGAGCACTGCTTGGGAGACATCTTTCAAAGGTAAATTATAACATTTCAGATTTAATGGTAAACGCAATGTACTCTATGTTTTCCATGTTTTCTAAATGCATTTCCTATAAATCTTGAATCAGTTAGCAAATAAATCAACTGATTAAAATTAGCAAAATATGGTTCTTTAGGGCTGAAGATAAAGTATATACGGGGGGATGCTTGTTTGCAAGCAGCAAACTTGGGTTTAATCCCTGGTGCTTTTATATATGTTGCTTGAGAACCATCAGAATAACCCCTTAGTGCAAAGCTAAGAGCACCACTAGGTATGACCCATAAACTAACAAACAGAAAAAGTGAAATATAGTTCTTTCATACAAAATTACCTCTGAGTCTCTGATACGTTCATTTTTATAGTAAATATCTGAAAGAATTATATCATGCCCAGACTTTTCCAAATTTAAGTGCATAGTCACTACTTAATTTAATAAACATCTTAAAGAACCACACGTTCTATAAAACATAGAAAGACTGGCCCAGGGGCCTCTTTTAGTTTTTAAGATTTCATTTAAAAAAAATAAAAAAAATAGATTCCATTTTTTAAAAAAAATGCTAAAAATAAAAAACTCTTGGATCTGTAACATATATTTGAAACAGATCAATCAAGAAAAACAGTCTTAAAATAAACATGAATTAAACAAGTAATGTTGCTTAAACATATACTTTTAAATTTGAAAATATACCCACAGCACAAAGACACAGAAACTTGCTAATTTGCTCACTGGAGATTTGTTCACTTTGTGGTTCAGTTTGGCTTTGGGGCCACATCCAGTGATGCTCAGGGGTAACTCCTGGTTCTCCACTCAGGATTTACTCTGGGCAGAGCTCGAGGGACCATAAGAAATACCATGAATGAACCTATGTAGACTGTGAACAAGGCAAGTTCTCTAGCTGAACTATGTCTTGGGTCCTGAGATTTATTCACTTTGGAAGCCAGAAGGACTTGAGCTAAAATGTAAAATGAATCTTGGATCGGCTCTTTTCGAAAATATAGATACTCTGGTAAAATCTTCCTCATAGAATAAACTATTGTCTTGTGCTTACTGAGGTTTTTTTCTATATGTTGTTTAAAGAAAATATTTCCAACATCAAGTTACTAGACAGATAATCTTTCTATCAGTTTCCCCTAGAGATGGACAATTGTTCTTGTTTAGTCTAGCTATCAGAGTTCCTGGGGGGAAAATATTTCAATTAATCGCATTCTGGTATACAGTTAATAGGAGATATTAGTTTAAATCTGTCATCAACTCTGTGTAAAATTGTAAGCAATCTAATTACTCTTTCAGAGTCTGAGATAATAGTCCCTTCTTTATAGGGTCTCTGTGAAAATGTAATGTGACAGCAGATAAAATGTGACAAGAAACTTCCAAGCACAAAAATAGGCAGTTGATCTTATAGATATCTCACTAGCTCAAATTAAGATACAGAGATATAAAATATACCTCATAGCATATTTAAAATTTACTTTTCAGCATTTCTGAGTGAGCTTTTATGGGTTGAAAATACACATTGCCTCATCTACAGTGCTTAAAAACTATTATTTAGCAAAACATTTGCCCCATTGTGACCATTCTAAGAAAATGTATGTTAAATGCATAAGAGCATACACCAAAAAGTTCAGGAAATAGCATTTTTTACTTGATTTCTTATTTGCATCAAAAATTTCAGTTATGATTTATAGAGTTATGCAGTTCAAGAAGATTCTAAAACTATCCTAAATGCCAAATTCTTTTTTCATCAAGTTTTTTTGATTATCCTATTTTAAATTTTGGTTGTTTATTATATTATTAACACCATAGAGATCATGACTTATCAGAGATTTTTTTAGTTTAATTATAGTTTTACTGCTTTTTGATTTCCTGTTATGGTATTACATTACCTTTCCCTGTGAAGAATTAGAATTTGATCCTTTTTTCTTTCGCCTATCCATCCTACTTCTCCCATACACACATCTCTCCCTCCAACCCATCTTCCCAACATGGTTATATTAGATCAATATTCAGTTTCTTACTGTGATGATAAAAATATTATTCAAAGTGAAAATTACTCATTTACAAGAATATATTATTGACATTTCTTTCAAGCAAAAGATTTTCTGGGGTGAATAATTTTACCTCTCAATTTTTCTAATTAAATTATTTTTTGGGGGGGTCACACCCAGCAGTGCTCAGGGGTTACTCCTGGCTCCATGCTCAGAAATTGCTCCTGGCAGGCACGGGATCCATATGGGGCACCGGGATTCGAACCGATGACCTTTTGCATGAAAGGCAAACGCCTTACCTCCATCCTATCTCCCAGGCCCCCTAATTAAATATTTTACATACATAATTCCTAACTACCAAATGCCTAACTCTCCTTTTGGTAAATTACAACAATTCTGAATTCTTTCAAGTTCTTCACCTCAGATAACACTTTTTGCATCAGCTCCCATCTGTATTCCAATTCTCTAACATTCTCAGAGAGTCCTATGATATATTTTTTCCTTTGTTAGCTCATTTCCTGAATTATGTGTTTGTTTTCTTTGTTTTCTTCCATTTTGGCGAAGCACATCTTCTAGAATTTTCTAAGAAGCAAATTTTCAATTCTTAAGTGACTACTGAAAGTTTGAACTGGGTATGAAGTGCTAGGTGGGCTGTCATTTTCTCTCAGAATTCTGAAGGTCAGAATTCATTGACTTTTAGCTGTCAGGACTGCTTGCTGAGAAGCCTGATATTTAATTCCAGGCTCTTTGATTTTGTCTGTTTGTTTGTTTTTTCTTTCTCCCTCCCTGTAATTTCTACTTTAGTTACCAGAGATTTTGAAGTAATAGTGTCATGGCTTGAATGTATTTTGTTCTACTCGACTAGAAATTCAGTGGGTCCTTTCAAATCTATGAATTCTGAAAAAATATTTGGAATTATTTTATTTCTGGTCTTATACTCCATTTTCTTTGTTCTTACTCTTATTTTTCTATTATGTGGATAATAGAGTGTCACAGCTGGCTCTCCAATTTTCTTATTTTATTTTACTCCTGATTTTGTTCTACTATCTAAGAATTTTCTTCCATTCTTTTTCTGACACTGCTATAAAATTTTTCATTTCTGCTATCATGTTTTTCAATTTCCAAAGCTCTTGTTTCTTTTTAATATTTTTGGAGCAATTGAATACAGAATAAGAACAGCATCCCATTTCTATTTCATGGATTGCAATTTCTTTCCTTACCGCTCTCAAAATATGATTACTTTTTAGAAGTTTTCCTCTTCATAAATATGTATTTCCCCTACTTTTTATTCTTCTTTTTTTTTTTGAGTTCATCCCCGTCCTTCTTTAAATATTCTTAACTGTTATATCCAAAACTGGGAACAAACTACTGTAAGAAAACAGGAATACAGACTCTGCATATATAGGGTGCAGTTTTCCATCACATTCCCACTCTAGGAAGTCTATGCTATTTCCTTAGAGAAGTTCTCAGGATTATTCAGAATCTCACAGGGGTCCTCAAACTTTTTAAATAGGGGGCCAGTTCATTGTCCCTCAGATCGTTGGAGGTTGGACTATAGTAAAAACAAAATTTACAAACAAATTCCTATGCTCACTGCATATATCTTATTTTGAAGTGAAGAAACGAAATGGGAACAAATACAGTATGTGGCCCATGGGTCGTAGTTTGAGGACCGACCACTGCTCCAGAAGACTCTTCCAGCCCTCTCAAGAAGAGATGCCTTCCACTTTATACTGCAGACAGTAGAAGAGAACATAAATATGATATAAAAAATTACGTGATTAACAATATTATTTTCAGCAAAATAAACTCGTTTTATGGTGTGTTCTTCTGATAGAGTCTTTCTTCATCTCCTAAGGGAAAGTATTTCTTGGCATCCAGCAAAAATGGGTAGAGAATCTAGAGTTGTAACTACTTCTCAACAGCTTTTATGCAGTACGCATTATTTTGGCATCGTTTCACTTCAAATTACAGAGATCTATATTCCTACCAAATTTGGGGCACCTTGGTCATGTAATTAGACTTTTACTGTCATGTAAATATATATTTTACATCTTTTAAGTCCATTTACCACACAACTATCTGCTTTCAGTTTTCAAAAGAATGCTGTTATTGTGTATTCTGTTTTGCTTTTATGTTCCAATTTTTATTGGTACATAGACTAAAAATCCCTTTTCTGGACCAGACAGATAGTATATGGGTAGTACAAGTAGAGAGATAGTACAAAAATAGCATCTATCTTTAACCTTGTTCAGTACCCAGCATCACACCACATGTTCAATTGAATACTGTAATGTGTAGGGTCTTTTTTTAGTGTGTGTGTGTGTGTTTGTGTGTGTGTGTGTGTGTGTGTGTGTGTGGTCCTTTTGAACACCTGCAGTAAAATAGATAATTTCTCATCTCTGAATGGCCTGAGCAGCAATGCAACCTTGGACCCTCATATTGAACTTCTGCCCAGTTGGACAATGTTTGCTGGGAGTAGCCTTTGGACCCATGAGAGCCACGTGCACACATGGGACACCCCACAATCTCTTTCTTAGTACTATAAAGCAATTTGTTGTAAAAGCAAAAATGGTTAACATTCAGGGATAAGAAAAATTGTACAATTAGTAAGATGCTTGCCTTGTACATATCTGAACAGGGTTCTGTCCCCAGCACTCCATACCGTCCTCCCAACTACCACTATAAGTGACCCCTGAGAACAGAACCAGAAGTGAACCTTAAATACTGCTAGGCATGACCCAAAACCACCACCCAAATTGTCTCTGTTCAGTGGAATATCATCCTTTGACCCCAAATTTCTTTTTAAAATGATTTTTAGTATTTCTAAAATTTTTACAATAGCTATATTACTTAGCAAATAGCATATATTTATTTGGCTAAAATTTTAAAGAAATGGCACGTTAAAAAATAACTTCTAATTTCTGATGAAAGTATTTCAGTAAACTTTGACTGCCCAAATCTTATCAAACTACACGTTTTCTTTAGGAACTTCATCTAAGTATCATCGATTATCCAACTATCCTAAGAAAACTTAAATACAAAACAAAATAAAATACTATCCAAAGATCACTGTTTATGATAAAAGTTTGAAGTATAGTCATATAAGAAATCTTCTAAATCATAGGCTACTCCAATATAATTATAATAGATGTTATCTTTCACACAACCATTTTTGAACTTAAATCCCTGACATTGAATAGAAATAAAAGTACTCTTAGAAAACTTGCTGTAAAGCTATAACAAACTTAAAAAGCACATAGATCTACTATCCTATCTCAGAGGTTACATATATCACAGTGCTGGACCAAGTTCCAGTGAGTCCAGCTCAGCAAATTGAAAATCCACTAGTGTCTCTGTTAGATGAGCCAATATGGAATCTCTAAGAGTCTCTTAAAAAATTTTATATGCTGGTTAGGTTGATTCTCACTTTCAGAATCGATTTCCAAGGGCCAATCTCATATATGACTTCGATTTGAATTTATGTGAGTACCTGGTTTATTCCAAAACTATGCTGTAAATAAATTTAATGGTGATCCTATCTGAACCTATCCATATTTTGGCACATTGACTAAAATAAATGTGTATGCTTCACAACCAAATATGTGTTTGACATGTCATCTCAACAATAACAGAAGAAAGGGGGAAAGGGGAGGAAATATTGGCCTGCATAAAAATATAACAGAAATGTCATCAATAAAAATTGATAATGATGAGAGTAAATATGATAAAAACAGCTCACACTTATTGATATTGAATTTCTTCTTAATACTACATGATGCATTTTATCATGTTACATGTTACATTCTCTAAACTACTATAAGAAATAGGACTCTTAGTTGCTCCATCTCATAAATGGGAAAATTATTAATACTAATAAGTTATTACACTATTAGGGTTCATTGAAGGTGCCATATTGTTCACTCAATTTTACTTTCAAGAGCCCAAGTATGTTTTCTTTAATAAAACTTGTGAAAAGAAAAACTATCCAAAGTATGGCAACACAAAAATGTTCATAAACAAAAATCAATGCATTACTTGATAAAGCCAATGAAGGAACCATTTCTCTTAAGATTATTTCTATGCTAACAGCAACCCAGATGAAAAATTCTAGCAAGGCTTTTTCTTTTACTCTTACTTTCTTATATTGTTTCTATTATTCTTAATGCTAATCATTCTAATAAAATGATCATATAATTCAGCTTAAAAATTACTTTATGTCCACTAGGAAGACCCCAGTATTGAAAAGGTGTATCGATACATTCAGTCTGAGATATGTATTTTCTGCATTTATTTCAGTTTTGTTTGCATTGTTTTGTCATACACATGTCTTATATATTGAGACATGGGAGAAAAGTTCAAAGACAGAAATCAAAAGTGACCTTTGCCACAGCAATTTTCCATTCTTTGAAATGTGTTGTAGCAGAAAAGTTCTAGGTTTGCAGTTACTTATGTCAGGGTTTGAATACTGGCTTTGCACTTTACTGGCTGTGATCTTGAACGTTACTTAACCCCTTTCAGCCTCAGTTGCTGAATCACTAAAATAAAAACAAAAGATATGCCTCACAGGATTGTAATATTAAGAACTAAATGAGAAAACACATAGCATGAAAATGTAAGAAGCATTCTTTTTTCTCTTCCCATCACTCATGAGTTAAAATATGGGTAGCAGTGAGAAGATAATTCAGAGGGCCAGAGTCCACATCTTCTATGCAAGTGCCTCCAAGTTCAATTCCATCTCTGTATGGTTGCCTGAACCCATCCAGGCATGGATTTAGTAATCTCTGATCACTGTTAATAGTGGCCTTGGCAGAAACCAAAACTCTTAATCCCAAGAATCACCACTTCACCAAACCATAACACTGATCCATCAAACCAGCATAGCAATTATCTCTGGAATGATCCCTAAGCTTCAGTCCAAGTTAAGAAATCCAAAAGAAACAACAAACAGAAGAACTCTATGTAAGTCATATACTTACACTTTTCTTGATTGTTCTATATCAAAAAATCACAAAGCATTAACTTAGCTTTTAAAGTTATTCAGAGTAATAATCTGACACTTTCTCAATCTCAATTAAGCTAAACTAATTAACAAGATTGTTTTGTACACTACAGTGAGTCACATTTTTCTTCCTTCTTTCTTCATCCCCAGTGTGTTGTAAGGGTGATTGAGTATCTAATTACTCCTTAATTGAATGCACATATTATACATTTTTCACTAGTTCAAGCATAATGCTTTTAGTCTAGAAATCAAAGTCAATGAAATTAAGTTGAATAGGGAATTAGGCAGCTATTTTAATGAGAAAAGGTTTGTATTGTGTCTAATTATAAGTAAATTTGGGAGTTAGAATTATTTTTGATGGAGCTGTATCGGGTATAGAAATATTTAATTTCTAATTGAAATGATAAATAATGTTCTTTCTATTTATAGTCTTTTATTTCTCATTACAATGATATTGTGGCCTGAAGTCACTGAATATAATACTTCTTGAACAAAATACTATTAGAAAATTGTTGGTTATATCCATATAAAAATAATAATGAATAATCATATCTATGATGACTAGAGAAACTTTTCCATAACACATATGTTTAAGAAATTCTTAAACAATAGAAACAGTAGAAAAACACAAATCTTAGAATAAGTGGAATATACCCAGTAACATTAATTAGACTTACCTCGTGGCAAATCATAAAAGTATTACTATCAAAATGGTATTCTAAAAAGTGAATACTTTATAAACATATTTTCACCTGGGATTTTCTTCTTTTGAATTATGTGAAATGTGACAAACGCTCCAGGTCAGGCAGACCATATAGATTAATGTTGACATGGACACATTTCAATGCTTTATTATCATGCATGCCTTTTGTCTTATGATTTGGGCTCATTTATTGGGGATAACTATTTGAGATAATTTAGATAAAGACCACTTTAGGCAGATGACAAAATAGTTTTATAAAATTCATTTAATTCTATTTCTAAAACATTTCAAAAGCAATCTCTACAGACAAGCTTCCCAAACTTTTATGAATATCTTCTAACCACTAAACATAGAAGAGTTTAGTTTTCAATGGCATTTTAAAAAGCTCTCAATGGGGGAGGGGTACATTGGTAGTGGGAATGTTGTACGGATGAAGGGGTATATTCAGTTTATGACTGAAACTCAACTACAATCATGCTTGTAATCATGGTCCTTAAATAAAGATTTTATATATTTTAAAATAAAAAAGCACTGTAATGAGAAGCAACCACGTGCAAAATCAGTGTATTTTTTCTATTATCTTAACAATTATTTTGAAAATATATTACCTAGAAACAAGCATCTATACAAAAGAAGTATCAAAATTATCAAACAAATATTCCAGGTTCTACCCAAGATATTACCTACTGTTTAGATTACTTTACCATTGCAAATTATATAAAAAAAATGTTTCAACTAGAATATTTGTTTAATTAAAACTGAAATATTCAAAAGAATTAACAAGATTATTTGTATTTAGACAGAAATTTTCAGAACTGGTATAGTGAAATAAATATTTGTGTTTGATATCATTTAATCAAAAATATTTAAAAGTGGTGCCAGAGTGATAACACAGCATTGGTAGGAAGTTTGCCTTGAATGTGGCCAGCCCAAGTTCTATCCCCTACATCTCATATGATCCCCCAAGCCTGTCAGGAGTGATTTCTGAGTGCAGAGCCAGAAGTCACCCCTGAGGGACACCAGTTGTAGCTCCCCAAAACCATATATAATATACTTATACTCATATATATGGTATATTGAATATGTATATTTAAAAAGTGCGTTATT
Source organism: Crocidura indochinensis (assembly GCA_004027635.1). Lineage (NCBI taxonomy): Eukaryota > Metazoa > Chordata > Mammalia > Eulipotyphla > Soricidae > Crocidura > Crocidura indochinensis. The sequence goes on from PVKC010013999.1 coordinate 11,695, forward strand.
TCTCATGCTTATGAGGATGCTTTTAGCATCTTCACAGTGTTTCTTTTCTATCTTACCTTTTTCACCTTTTTAAGAGATGAATTTCTTTAAAAAGCTCTAGGGTAATTAATCCCATTGTCATGATATAATACTTTCCTCCTCACCTTCGTGCCATTTCATTTCCATGCTGAGATGTCAGATTTCCTAGGTCTTGCTAAAATTAGTGATTTTCTATAGATTATCATTAGGACCATAATTAACACTTTTAAAATAAAAACATTTTTTAAAAGATGAAACATAGAACTTAAGTCATATCATTTTCCGTGTTTTCACAAGAACTACTAACACCTAGCACCTCTCTAGATAATCTCTGTGGATAAATTCTCCAAAATCCATATTCAAAAGACTGTACCTTCACAGCTGGGACATTTAAATCAGATTCTAATAATACGTCTTTCATTATGGATAGCAAAAATAAATTAAAACCACCACCAACAGCCCCTAAAGTTAGATGCTGTCAGTCATGTCACTCTTTTCCACAGCATTTGCTCAGTTGAGGTTCTAGATCCTTCTCAACACTCTGAAGACAGACCATACAGATCAAAGTTGACACAGGCATTTAAACACTTTATTATCATCCATGTCTTTTGTCTTAATTAATCTTCAACTATCCTGTGTGATACAGATGAGGGAACATTCTTGTAACAGTGGATATAGTGATGCTATTTTAGAGAGTTTTGATGATGGAAATAGAGGTACACAAATGGATCTGGAAATTTCAGAAAGCAAATCTGCAAAGCTGGAAGTTATATTGGAAATGTGAAAGGGAGTGAAGAAAAGAGGTGTCACGTATGACTCAAGTTTCAAAAAAAATTGAGAGCCAGGTTTCCAAAAACAAGTCATCCAGTCAATATTGTATGTATACCAAGTTTGAAATACATTGGTAAAACCCAAAGAAAAACCAAGTAGGCATTGTATACTCAATTTACAAACTAAAAAGAACTATTGGGACTTTCATAGCTCTATCACAATTGTTTTCTGAAATCTCAACTAACCACAACATAGGTTAGGTTTCCAAACTTATTCAGCATTTTAGGCCTTTTATGGGAAAGGAAAAGGTCACGTGCTGTCTCCCAGAACTCTGCCTTCTTTAAGTGGACAAACAGAATGGGCTTCAATTATACCTGAAGCAACTATAGTTTTGGGGTATTTTGGGGGTATTCCAATACCCCGAGGGTATGTGTGATGATTGTGTCACCAACTCTGGGAAACTAAACCAGATGAAGGAAAAGAAAAATTAGAGATTTTTAAAAATGCATAAATAAGGAGAAAATGCAAATGATTCATTTTTATGAATAAGGCTTTCTTAGTCTCAAACTGAAGATAGAAGGGAAATAGACTGATTTAAGGAAATTACCAAAAATGAGCTTCTGAGCAAACAACAGAGTGCAATATTTGTTTAATGAGATAATCTGGTCTCAGCAGTTTTCTTATAAAAAGTATTGTTACTTAAGTTTAAAATTATAAAACTAGTATATTCTGGGTATCAGAATATATTAATACTAACATCCAAGTTTGCCAACAACTACAAAATATCCCTTTTTATATACAAGTACAGTATTTTATTTCATAAAGGTGAATAAAAAGTTAAATCATTCAGCATTTTTATGACAATAAGGTAATACTTGTACAACATAAAAAAGAAAACAGGGATCTTTTAAAAGTAGGGACTTTTTGTTCAATAACCTTGAAGTAATATCCATACAGTATTATATATTTTATTCTTAGATTAATAACCATTTTATGTCACATAATCAAAATATGAGAGATAGGTTGAGTATCTTGAAATCATTTTGGAATCCTTCAGGAAATCCATTCTATTTCAGGAAATCTACATGATACAGTAAATAGAAAACAGCTATGTCCATTGAGCTTTCAATTCTCACTCTAATGCTGTGCGTTATGTTAAATTATTAGAGTGAGGAGAGCCCAAGTTCTATTGACTGAAAATATGACTTTGAGCTTTGCATTTATACTGGAGGGATAATAGCTTTTACCTACTTGGCCATTCAGAGTTGGCATTTTCCTTTTCTATGCACAGCCTTTTCAGTAATAATCTTTTCTAACCTATAACTCTCTTGGTTCATAAAAATGGCTGAGAAGAAGTTGATGCTAGCTATAAATTTAAGACACAATATTATTAATTACAAGGTATTTGTGAAGAGCTTGTCACAGTCAAGAAAAACTTCAAAGATCCCAAAAGATAAATAATAGTAAATTTGACAAAATGGTTATTTTGAGATGGTTGCTAAATATCCCCTTTTTGACCTAATCTAATTTATTTGAACATGATTATATTTCTCCTTCAAAGGAATGAAAAAAGTAAAACCAATAGAATCTTGTGTATTGAATTTGATTATAAACAAATATTTATAATAAAACCTAGCTACCATGAGCATATGTACAATTTAACAATTTTGAATTACTGAGGAAATAGGTATTCGAATAATGAGAGTAGCCTTGAAAAATGGCTCAATACTTAATGGAACATATAAGCAAATAATTATTTTTTAGAAGAAAAACACCAATATAATTATAAAAAGGGCAACAAATAAACTGGACTCAATGTCTAGCCTTAGTTTCTGTTTGTTATTATTAACATTTGTTTTATTTACATCATAAATTATATTCATTAAGGGATTAATTGATGTCAGTTGGTGCTGAAGTCTGAGCTTTCAGCACATGGCTAAGTTTTATAATAATTTTTAAAACAAATACCAAACCACAGTACATACTTCTTAAATAATAATAGCCACAGATTATTCATTGGAGTAATATATTTTAGTTATCAAAGCTCTCCAGATGTCTCGACACACCACGCAAAATAAATGTCACTTTATATCCAAAAATTAAAGTTATTTTAGTAAAATATAGCTAAAATAAATCTGAATTATTTTAAACAATTTTATAGAACTACCAGGAAAAAAAATTCCCCTTTCAGTTCCAGGAGCTTAAATGAAACATTCATGCATTAAATTCAAAGTCTGGCTGTCAAATCATTTCACTTTAATAAAAATTTGAATTACCTGCCTTAGGGCATTATTAAATATCAAATAAAAAGCACACATCCATAAGTCTTATTTTCCAATATAATTTTATGTAGAACTATGACTAGATTTGTATTACATATTTCAAGATAAAAGGATCAAATGTATTCATAAAAGAAAAAAATGTCAGAAGAGTGACATTAAAAGAATATGTGCACCATTCTTAGGAATTTGGGGAAATGACCTCCTTTAAATTACCTCAGCACCAAGATAAGGACACAAATCCACGCTCCTAAAAATGCCTAAATTAATTAAAGTCTTTGAATGTTTACATTAAGTTATCCTATTATCTTATGAATATCTCAATGGCATGTAGTATTGTAAACATTTCAATTCTGTGCCTGAGTATGTCAGAGTAAAACAACAGTGATTGATGATTATTTAGGCATTAAGAGAGGCAACACTCATCTACAAAACAATATGGATTAAACATACAAAACAAGCATCTTACTTCTTAGAAACTGTTTCTTACAGGCTTTGATACAGAGAACAAGCTAAAACCTAGACTGCAGTATGTACTCCTGCACCTTACTACCTGCCCTATGTAGAAGGCAGCTCTTAGAAACTCACCTGCCATCCTTCCCTGTGCTCTAATCTCTCATTTTCCTGCTCTTCTCTCCCCTTCTAGCTTCTGCCCCTCTCTTCCATGAACAATAAAAGCAAGTCATATTAACAGTAAGTCTACAACCACCACCTCCTTTTTCCTTCCTATCCCAGCACAAAGTATGCTCATTCTCCTAATAGGCCATTTTCTTATAGTCAATCCTGCATCTGCATGGCTTCATAATCCCTTTAACTTTCAGTGACCTATAGTTAGTCTGAGCTCCTCCAAATACAGCACCCTTATTCTCTCCCATCTAATGACTCACTATCTATCACACAAAGAATTTCTTCTGTTCACCAAAAAAAAAAAAAAAAACAGGGGGGTGGGAATTCGCCTCGAATGCTCCTCTCTGCTATAGATAGCCATTCCTTCCTTTCAGGCTCATTTGTCAAAGAGTCTCTCTCTGAAAATAGAGACCCACCTACTTTGCACTCAGTTTCTGCCCCATGCAACAAGTATTCCTAATCTGAAGGCCACTCTATTTGCCAGTGTGGGCCATGTGCTCTTTTTAAAGAAGGTTCTGCTACTCAGACTACATGGGTCTAATTTCCAGCTCTGCTATTCAGTACTTTTATGACTCTGCATAGTCTTCCTTCTCTTTGTCCAGGTGATTACTCTGTAATGCATCACACATAGATTTTTTTGAAGACTTCATGAGAGACTTCCTGTGTGTCATAGAACATTGTGGACAACAGAGTATGAATATCATGCACAATAATCAAGGCACTCTGCAGATGGCTCTTCCTAACCAAATATTCCTGCATTTAATCAGACCTCTTTTACAATCACTCAGAATTCCATCTACCTTCACGTTGGGTATACTTTTAAGCAATATTTTCTTTCAAGCAATATTTCCAATTTTACCAGAGCTTCCTTCAGGCTTTCTGCTATCACTCAATAGCCCTCTATAATTAAAACCACTAATCCCCATAAGTTATCATTCATAGTTTCATCTCCTTCTATCTTTATTCACTTGATCAATGCATGATTATTCGATGTTCATTTTTACACACATTTACTTCCATCTCCACTGTGCCTCCTCTAGGGTCTTACACTCAGTATCTCTCACCTTGGCTACTCAAAATACTCCTACAATTCCTCTTAACTCCTGTCTTATCCACTATAATCCAATCCATTCATTCTTCATTTCAATAACCATGTTCTATGAAAAACACAAAAGGGATCAAACTCATGGTGCATAGATAATATTCAATAATATTGGATGTATTAACATGGATGGCAAGATAGGAGAAATGACTCTGCCTAAAATTTTCTTTTGATTTCTATACCTTAAGTTTCATGAAGCCTTTGCTCAAATATGTAAGTTCATCTAATTCTTGCCTTATCAGTAGAGTATTGCCACTAGGGCCTTTCTAAAATGTGTTCCTTATGTCTGAAATCCTCTCCAACAAATACAAACATGTATTTGTTCATCTCATTCATTGAATTTATCATAATTTATAACTGCATAATTTTACAATATTTATTTTCTACATGAATCTCTCCACTTAAGCTACTGATACTTACAAATGCATTTCCCTAGAAAGGGAAGAGACCCTAGCATCTGTTTTGCTAGCTTCTGTAAACCCAGATAAGTCACATTGCAGGGTTTCAATAATTACTTCTGACTAAATGATAATTAGTTTTTTATTTGATCATTATATTTGGCAGATTATTGCTTCCCTATATACATTACCTAAAATACCTATAAAGATGACTTTTCTAAGTGCCAATTTTCTTCATATTTTGAAAAAATTAAGTGCTAATAGGCTATATCTAGTCTATAAATTAAATGGACTGAATTTGGCTAACTAATATACAGCCCATATCCTAGATAACTTCTAATTTGCTTAAATATCCTCACAACATAAAATATTATGTGCCATAGTGGATTAAAATAAATCTATTTCAACCCTTAATAGACTTAAGATCTAACCAAGGAAATAGTATATTCACAAGTAGAGAACTAGAAAAAATAATATTAAATGAGCATTATAATTTAACAACCAAAATATACAACACAAAATTATTGATAAAAAAATTAAGGTATATATACACAATCGAATATTACACAGCTATAAAATGATTATATCTTGTAGCTTGATGCAACTTGGATGAAATATTAAGTAAAAGAAGTCAGAGGGAGAAGAACTGATATTATTCATGAAGAAATAATATTATACATGGTATACAAAACAAACCAAAATAATATAGAAGACAATATTAAATGATGGCAAACCCTTGACCTTTGCAAAATTTAGATTACTAAGCAGTGGCAGGAAAGTGGAAGAAACAGTTGGACTAGACATTACTTAAGGGTAGTAGTAGAAGGTCTTGAACACCTTGGTAGAGGTGAATGTATAACAACTTTGTACATCAAAATCATTGACATTAACACTGTTGGAACCAAGTAACATACTCTAAAAGCAGGGATGCTATCGTTTGCCCACTGACTAGCACTGTGCCTGATGGAAAGGCCAAGAAAATAATAACAATTATAGTTAAAGAAAGAAGCAGAGAGTTTATACTGAGCATAGAAATTTGTCAGAGACAGCCAGATCAAACCTTGATATGGAATTCAGCAGGACAAACCAGTCTGTGTGGCAGGAGTGCATAGCCTAAGGCTTTGACTAGCCCAGAGCCCTAAGAAATATCACAGTTTCCTATCAGGCATTCATTCCAGGAAGTTTGAGACATCTTTGAAGCTTTATTATCTTAAGGTGAAAATTGGTTCCTGTGTAAAGATAGCATGTAAAGTTTAATTACAGGAAACACCCTGTAAAGATTGTTTGTAATGATGGCTATTCCATTTTGCACACCCTGTTTTAATCATGTTTAAAAGAGCCTGTACCCATCAATAAACTGAGACTTTGATAAGACACCTTTACTTGGTCTCCATTTCTTTCCCCCCATTCTCTTTTTAGGCTGGATTCCCTCTATATACCCACGAGTAACAGAGTTCTGCAGGTCAGGACAGTAATTGTGTTGGGTTGTAGTATAAATAGTTCAAGTGGTAAAGGAAGGGCAGGAAACACTATGTGAAAAGAGCACATTCACATTCACAGAAAAAAATGGCAATCTTGAGTAATGGCATACACACAGTATAGCCATAAAAAAAGAGACAAGAAAACATATTGGAAAATATGATCAACTTTTAAGTTTTATGCCAACATATAATTCAAAATATTCTCAAGCCTATTTGACCACTATCTAGTTTAAGGAAAATTACTCAGTGACATTTTACAAACCTATCTTCTTTAAACACACAGAGAGCAACACTCAATGGCAATATGGCCGTGCCCGCCACCACTGGACTAATTCAGTATCTTCCAGTTAGCAGAATAATCAACTTTGCAAAAAGACTGGTTTCATTCCTTAGACTAAGAGAGACTTAAAGCTAAAGACTTCTTTTCATTTGGATTCCCCAATCCATTAAACCACTCACAAAAATGGGACTACATAATCCCAGTAGTCCACTGGTTGGTCAAACTCTGTCTTAATCACTTAGAAATCTATATCACCTGATATTTTCCTCTAATGGGAAGGAGTTGTTTGCCAACAATATGTAAAGATTCATGTACATCCGGTATATAGTAATTAATGTATTACCTATGTTTTCCATGTAAAGAATGTTTTATTCTGCTAGCCCCTTGTAAGAGTAAAGAGGACATATTTTGAATTTAATTTATTAAAATAAAGAGACTATGTTTTAATTAATAAAGATCATGTAGTATTCATATCATCCAAAGGGTTCTATTGGTCTAACAAACCAAATCACTTCTTTAGGACAAATATTATTTTATTTCTGCCAGATCTGCTTTCACCTCTTCAATACACAAGATGATCAAATTGGCACTAAACAATGAGAAACAATTCTCAAGTTCACATATTCCCTTTATGCTCCTCCATCATGAGAAGATGACCAGTGGAATTCCAATGTGCAAGGAAAGACCCCCTATATATTACTATTTTTCTGCCTTAAGAAACTCTCCTTTAAAAACTTTAGAACAAAAACTAAAATCTTTACAATTCTGACTTTGGAACAAAATCCAGGAATGAAAGGCAGGTCTGGTGTGAAAATTAAAAGGTAATTTCTTTTTTTAAACACTGCCTCGTGATGCTTGAAAATATGAAAAAAAATGATATCAATATGAATTGCACTCACATTTATAAATTTTAAGAATCACATAAAGGTAACTTGAGCACAATAGTTTTCTGTAACTGTGTGTTTCATTCACCTTATTTAATCTGCACCTACCCCAATGAAGGCAGACTTATTCCTTTTCTCTGGCTACTGAAATGCAGCTCTAATCACTCTGTCACTAAGGGGCTGGGTGGGTCTAAAATTGTCTCCCAAAATCCCATCACAGCCTTCCACAAGTTCTGCCCCCTTAACATGTGTCCTCAGCCTTCGAAATTCTTCAATCTGAAAAGAAAAACAAACAAAATAGATCAATCATTTGCCACACATTGCAATATTGGAGCTTCACAAATGATTTTTAATATATGTAACTTACAACACTTATTAAAAGAAAGAACACTAAGATTTCACTTCAAAAAGGAAAACAGTTGAATTTTTTTTTCAAATCTAAAACATCAACCATGACCCTATCTACAAAAAAAAAAAGGAGATAAAAATATATAGAGATTTCAAGGTACCTAAACAGCCAAACTTGCCAGGTTTCTGAAAGCAAAAATGATGAACGCCTTTCTAAAAAAGCTTTCTCACTTGTCTTTAGGAAAATAAGTGAAGAAATAAGAATTTTGAAATGCTTTTCAAGTCTAACTTTACATAATATGTTCTGATGTTACACGAGGCTAACATTAATTAGATGCTACATTTGATAAATTAGTTAGCTTTCATCAAAAAATTCTGTCAGGCAGCTTGTACTTTGGAGATAACAGGTCCAAAGATTTTAAGAAATCTTAAGCTAACTCTCACCCCTTAACAATACTGATTTTCAAGCCCGTCCCTCTTTCTTGGTGGCCTCTCCAGGTCCTGTGGTTTCATTATACAGGCTGAACCGAGGCCACAACCCAAAGGGATCATTAATTGCACTGCTGACTTACCAATCTGCCTCATTAAAAAACCCTGTAGATGGAGAGACAGGACCCTCTGGCAAGTATTTAAGCAAACATTGATGACCACTGACCATGTTCATTCTATTTATCAGCTGATTTACCTACAAAGATCACTGTTGGTTCTTTTAAGTAAGGCAATCATCAAATGATACTGATTTCATTCCTTATACAAAAAAGAAAAACTAAAGCCAGAAGCAATGTGAAAAATTAGCTAGTCTCACAATTTAAGTCCACTTTCCAATTCCACAGTTACCACTTCAAAAATCCTTGTCAACTCAGGCAAATCTAGGTCCTGCATATCCTAGAATAGTAAGCAAATGTGATCGGAATTCTATCAGTCCATTTTACCACCTGGGAATCAATGTAATATCACCAAAATTCTTTTATAGAGTATGCCATCGAATTATTGTTATTCATAGAGTGAAATGAAGTGCAAGAGATAAACTAAGTCAAGGTTTCTTATAGAAGTCTACAAATTCCTAGAGACTTATGGTTAGTTAGAAGCATGCATGAAACTTCTAAATGAGACATAAACTTTTACATTTGAATTTTCCTAGGAAGAGGTCACCTGATTTTAAGGGTTGAACCTTCAAGATTCTTAGCCAATCCACTTAAATGCATGTTAATTTAGGAAAATTCAAGATGGTGGGGGGGGGGGAATTTACTGCCCTGATATATTAAAATCTGGTTATAATATTTAATAATATTTGGAACTTTCCCTCATCTCCACCCTTGCCCCACCGTGCCTCTGCACCCCTAGAATGGGATATAAATAACAGATGAGAGGGGCTTCCAGCAGAGGCCTGGAGGGGGTGGAGCTCCGCTGACTTTCACATAGGGGAGGAGGACAGGAGAGCCAGCCTCAACAACGCCCTCCACCATTGTGGTCAGGTGCGGTACTGCGCTGGCTTGGTAACAAGAGGAGGCAGCAACTAATCAGGCTCTGCTAGAGGGTACTCTAGAGGCTAAACCTCAGTCAGCCCACCCAACAGTGCCACTCATAACTGCAACACAGAGAAGGGACCCAACCCCATACCACAGGGAGCAAAAGCAGGCAGAAATCGGAAGGCACTGCTCTCCACGCCACACTAATAAATGCAAAAAAACATTGGCAGATTGAGGAGGACTCTAACTGCTGGAGATACAGAGAGAGCTCCTACTAAGTTCCCAAGTTCACCAAAACACACATATCTAAGAGGTGAAGATTTAAAAACAGCTATGGGAAAGGAAATGCAAGCCCTGGTACAGCAAATGAGAGAATCGCTAGCCACCGAGTACAAGAAATCCAGGGAGAAACAAATTAGCCAAATTAAAGAAGATCTGATACAGAATATGAGAGACTCCATACAAAAGGAATTCAACAAATTAGCAGACACTGTAAAAAGCCAGATGAGCAGAATCACAGAGTTGGAGAAGCACATAATAGTACTCAAAGAAAAACTGCAAACCCAAAAGAATCAGGAAACAAACAAGGAATTAAGAGGCAAGGCACTGGAAGGAAAAGTCCAGTACTTAATGAACAAAGACAAAAGAAATAATCTAAGAATTGTAAGTATACCAGAAGGGAAGGAATCAGGGAAAGGGGAAGAACAAGTAGTTAGGGAAATAATAGCAGAAAACTTTCCCACCCTTTGAAAAGACGACTCAGTGCAAATCCAGGAAGTGAAAAGAGTCCCTAATAAAATAGACCCTAATGAACTAACACCAAGACATATAATAATCCAAATGGTAAACAAAAAAAAGAGAAAGATGAACTCCTTAAAGCAATAAGGGATAAAAGGAACCTCAAGTACAAAGAAAGGGACATAAGAATCAAACCAGATCTCCCATTTGAAACAATTCGAGCAAGAAGACAGCAGAATGAAAAAAAAATTTTTTGGTTTTTTGGGCCACACATGGTTATGCTCAGGGGTTACTCCTGGCTATTCGCTCAGAAGTCGCTCCTGGCAGGCACAGGGGACCATATGGGAACCGGGGGATCGAACCACGGTCCGTCCTAGGTTAGCGCAGGCAAGGCAGTCACCTTACCTCCAGCGCCACCGCCCG